>JAUELO010005860.1:0-11729 GCA_032357855.1 Amphibolips quercusostensackenii
AATGGTAAAGCTCCAGGACCCAACATGATACATAACTTTTATTACACGTACCTGACGAGTGTGCATTTTGCGTTGGCAATATGTTTTCAGAAGGTCATCGAACACCCGGATATGATGCCCGGGTTCATGCTCAAAGGTATTATATATGTTGCCTATAAAACCAGATGCTAGAAATTCATTTGTATTTCGACCAAAAGCCTGCCTTCTAACAATTATTAAATGCATTACAGCTATGATTGCAGATAAGGTATATTCTTACTATGACGAGAATGACATCCATATAGAAAAGCAAAAAGGATGTTGTGAAAATTCGCAGCGCAGTAGAGATCTAGTCACTATAGACGCTGTTGCCAAGACGCAAGCTCGTAAACATCAAAGAAACTTGCATATAGCATACATTGACTACAAGCAAGCGTTTTTTTCTGTACTGCATGACTTTTTGTTTCAATTCTTGAAAATTTAAAAATATGTCCACGCATCATGGACCTCCTCAGTCGTGCGTTGATGATTTGAGGTACAAGAATTAAGTATTTTGATAATGGCCAACTAAGGATAACTAGATCAACACGCATTATAACAAGTAAATTTCAAGGAGACTTCTTTAGTGCATTAAGATTCTATTTAGCGTTGAACCCATTGAGCAAAACACTCAATAGCACGTCTTTCGGGTTTAGAATACATGATAATGAGGATGGTTATCAACTGACCCATCCTCTATAGATAGATGACCTGATGCTATACGCTAGTTGAAAAAACAAACTGCAGCATGTGATTGATGTGACAAAGTAGTTTTCCAATGATATCCACATAGAGTTTGAACTAGATAAATGCAGAAAAGTGCGTTTAGCCAGACGAGAATCAGCCACCAAAGAGCAAGGGACGTCTATGAAGTATAGTATCAGATTTAAAGAATTAATTATTGATATTGTATTTTCTTCGAAACTTTCAGCTTTCAGGGCTAGTTTCAGGTATTACATTAAGACTCGCAAAAAAACAGGACACGAAAAAATTAGGCGAAAATCTGACAGGAGTTTACTCGTGGAAATCAAACCTTAACTTCTCGGGAGTCCTTTAGGAATCTCTAGCACTTCAAGCACTAAAGTCCCGGAACGTCAAATCCCTTTAGTAAGTGTATCTAATGCATCTTTTCTGAGAAACAGAGATGTGTATGACCCGGAATCTAAACGATATTTTCGGGTCCGGATTTAGCAAGATGCATTAGAAAACCCGATCCAGAAATTTCTGTCCGTATGTCTTAAATACCCGATCTTGTATTATTCGGATCAGTTCTCTAGTTGACAGGTCCAAAAATATTCAGATCGGATTTGTTATAATATACTAGACCCGGTGTGAAATGACAGAATGTGGCAGATCTGTCCATCACTATTGATAACACTGCCCGAACTTGGTCAAATTTAAGATTTCTCATTTCTGGCTACGCAGTGGACTTAAAATTTATAGTTGCGCACTAGATTCATGTCGCACTTCTGGATGTGCTGTAGACTTAGGTGGCTTTTGTGGTTGCGCACCAGGGTTATGTCAAAGTTTCAGCTGCGCAGTAGAAGTATTCAGTATGTTAAGTTGCACATCAGATATATGCAGCACTTCCAGCTGCGCGGTGGTCTTTTGTGGTATTTGTGCTAGCGCAGTAGACTTATCTGGCATTTTTAGTTGCGCACTAAAGGTAAATAGCACTTCCAGCTGCGCAGTAGAGATACGTATTATTGTTGGTTGCACACTCGAGGTATGATGCACCACTTGTTGTGCAGTAGACTTATTTGTCATATTTTGTTGTGCACTAGAGTTACATTGCACGGCTGGCTGCGCGGTAGACTTTTGTGGAGTTTTAAGTTACCTACTAGTATTATGTTGCAATTTTGGCGGCACACTATTAATAAATGGGCAATTAGAAGGTGAAGATTAAGGTTCATTGACACTTACACACGGAGAGGGTCGGCAGCATGTGGTAAGTGCTGCGAAGCAAGCGATAGTCCTCGAAGAAGGTTATCGACAGGTTTCCGGTCGACAGGCGTCAAGGTGACAATCTTTCTCTTACAGGTTGTCGTTGGAGATTAGCGTCTTTCTCCAGTGTTGGTCGCAGCTCGAGAACGGTGATCGAGAATAGCTCATAAGACAACGAAGCACTAGTATCTGTTTGTAGAAGGTAGCAGCAACAGCTTCCTTTAGCGCGAGCACTAAGCGACTGACTGAGCTTCTTCTCCAGGCTCTTCGGGCGACCTTTTAAGTAATTAACCGAACCAGTATCTGCGGGCTCAGATGAATCCAATTAGTATTACTCCAAGCGATCCAAAAAAGAGACCGTTTGGGTATCGGTTAAATGGATTTAAATTCCAGGCATAGGAAAAGCTGACGCCAAATCTTGGGGCGACTACTACATTCCCCGGCGGTAACGACTTTTGCGGACACCCGTAATCAGCAAGTGACGACTTTCGACGTCAATCTTCACGAGAAGGTAAGAAACCTACCCGTTAAATGACAACGAGGGAAGACGACTCATCCCATCGACTGACACCACAAGTTTGCAACGGTGTTTCCGAACCGTCACCAGAAGGTGACCTCTGATTCCCCGCACACAAAGTGGGAAGTGCTGCCAGCCGAACGAACAACCACCTTGTTCAGTCGTTGTGCACCACTGCTATCGGTGGGTCAGTAGTTGCAACAGTCGCTAGAACGCTCACTACGCCTATGATACAAGCACGTTATGTCCCTCGGACCATGATCTTTGTCTATCCTGACCGTGACCGGGCAGTGGACATTGCTTCGCAATAAATCTTGTGCTGTAAATAAAAAAAAATGTTTACAGGTTATGCACAGACCCAATCTTCTCACCTAATCCTAATTGTTCCATCCATTGTTTTTTGTTTCTACCGTAAGATAAGCTCTACCGTAGAAGAGGATAGTTCTAAACAAGAATTATTAATTTAAACCATTTTATATAATTCTCTTATTATCAGTCAGAAGCAATATTTAATATATATTTAAAACAACTTGTACTATTTATACTACTCGAAAGAATGCATTTATTTTTTTTTGTTCGAAAAAATTTTCGAAAAGATATTC
This sequence comes from Amphibolips quercusostensackenii, assembly GCA_032357855.1. Lineage (NCBI taxonomy): Eukaryota > Metazoa > Arthropoda > Insecta > Hymenoptera > Cynipidae > Amphibolips > Amphibolips quercusostensackenii. The sequence goes on from JAUELO010005860.1 coordinate 3,082, forward strand.
CTAAAAATTCTGAGGAAAACTTTTCCAAAATTTTTTTAGATTGCTCTATTTTTTATTTCTTTCTTTTATTTGCTTCTTTTAAAAATAATATTGTCACATCGTTAAGCAAACAGTAGTCTTCCCATCGCATCATAACTATGAAATTTGTGTCCGTTTTGACATAATCATTTTATAAATCTCAACTAATCCTTTACAAACATTTTAGAATGACGCATGAGATAGCGACTTGTATGATATGTACTTAAACGGTTTGACAACTATTTCGTCGATAGTCTTTTATCGATATTCCTGATCATTTTTCTTCTTTTTCAAAAAAATGAGAACCAGGAGTATCATTCTAAGTTTCATCTTATTGGTTTTTCCGAATCCTATTGGTAAATATTATACCTATAATTTTAAGTGCAATATTAATTTTATTCAATACCCTTAACCGAGATAATTATGGATCAAATAGGTGCTTATTTTTTTAGCAGCTTCAATAAACACTTCGAAACTTTGCAGTGGGTCGATTCAAAGCGTAAAGACCCTAGCGGTGATGCAATTGCGTGACCACAAAGTGACCGGCAGTTCCGTTTAATGAGCCCACTAGATAATATTTTCTTCTCTTTTAAATGTAATGATAATTTCAGATAAAACTCAAAACTCTCTTTTTCGTTTCGCACATTTATATTAATATATTTATGTTTATTTGTGCGTTAAAATATTATAAATTAAAAGCTGCGCGCACTAACCCGTTTGACATTCTTGCAAGTCGGGCTGCTGCACACAGTTTTGAATTTTTAACTTTTAAAACACGAATAAATGCAAATAGTTGAATATAAATTTGTGAAATGATTATAAAAGTGTTTTGTTGTATCCGTAATTGTGAATAAATATAAAAAATATGAAAATATTTCCTAGCGGGCTCTGTGAACGAAACGGTCGCTTCACGCTTACGCAATCGCGTAACCGTTCCGTTCACGAAGTCCACTAGTGCTGTTATTTATATTCGTTTATGTGTATAAGGCTTTAAAATTTCAGAAAAAAGTCACAGAAAAAATAAGAAAGTGTCGACCGCCGAATCACGAAGACAAGAAATCTGAAAAAAAAACTTTCACTCTGATTTTTTATCAAAGTTGTAGTGGCGTCAAACGGTTGTAATGAAATTCAGTGAAACTTCATTGTAGGAAGAGTGAAGCTTATGGTTAAAGTGGTTTTTTAAAATTTCCCGAATTCAGTGAGTAACAAGATTTTGAATTTTGTGACCCGACTTTTTTTGAACACCTTATCTCTCAAACCACTGATTAAAAGCTAATAATTTATGATAGTGTGTCTTTTTGGTGTTCAAACTATAAAGCTGATTAATTTGATAAAAAACTCGAGAAAACTGTATAATCTAGTGTAATGACACTTTATTAGCGTTTATTATTATTGCGATCGTTTCGCAAAATGTTCGGGTTATCTGGGTGAACATTTAACTTGCCGATATATTTAGGAAGAATTACGTAACGTATGTATTACGTTAAGAAGAAACAGAGTAATTAAATACGAAGAAACATTATAAAAAATATTTATTCATTACACTTTTTATGGAATTTCTCACGAGTGGCTTTTCTTTTATATAGAGAATATAAGGTCCGTGATTGGTATTCTGTGTTTCATTTCAGTCTTTTTTTATCATGCTGCTTAAAAATCAAGTAATATCTACAATCTGAAGTGCACTTTTAATTTCAATATATGTTATTTTAATTCAGAATCATTTCAATTGAAATAAATCTTCTTCTTCCAAAGCACATTGTGGCCAAATGTCATGCTTCTGCCCTCTCTATGTCGTGGTAAAACAGCCCTTTTAATAGCCTTATTACGGCGATGCATTCGATGTTTTGTCATTTCTACGCGGATGGTTTTGCTAAACATTTCAACGTTGGTGTCAGACTATTTGATAAAGCCAAAGCAGTACGTGAGGACCGATATGTCATAGGTGTTGAGTCCCCTGACCTTATTTGTCAAGTTAAGAAAACTCTTCAGAATCAATCTGAGTCTTGTAGTGAAGGCAGATGTTAGGCTTTTCTTAACCATCGTATACTGAATACTCTTAGATTCGAAAATATCCAGGTATTTGCATGACTCGCCCTTAGCCATTGCTTCAATGAGGTTCTCGAACTCGTGCTCTAGCTCTGCCTTACTTACTCTCCTTCGGTTAAAAGCATTGTTCTGCATTTATCAATACCGTGCTCCATGTGTATATCATTAAAAAACTGTTTTGTATCATCGATCACTTGCTGCAGTTGTTGGCCTGAACAGTATAGCTTCAGTTCATCCATGTTGAGAAGATGAGTAACTTTATGAACATGCTCATTATCATGTATTCTGAACCTATAAGACATGCTGTTTAGTGTTCTGCTCACTGGGTGTAACGCTAAACAAAACCATAGCTTACGGAAATAGTCTTCCTAAAGGATACCCGTTGTAATGCGTATTTATCTAGTTATCATTAGTTGTCCATAATCAAAATACTTGATTCTTGTACCTTAAAGCATTATCGCACGACTGAGGAGGTCCATGATGCGTGGGCAAATTTTGTAAATTTTTAAGACTTATCAAATAGGTGTGTGTTACAGAAGAAAACGCGTGCTTGCAGTCAATGTATGCCATATGCAAGTCTCTTTGATGTTTGCGAGCTTGCGTTATGGCAACTGCATCTATGGTGATTAGTTCTTTACTGACCCGCGAAATTTTGCAACATCCTTTTTGTTCCTCTGTAAGGGTGTCATTCTCATCGCAGTGATAATATACCTTATCTGCAATGATAGCAGTAGGCATTTATGAATTATTGGAAGATAAGCTTTTTGTCGAAATTCAGATGGATTTCTAGCTTCTGATTATTTAGGCAACATATACGTCATACTTTCAAACAATAGGCGCACCATTCCGAATCTGGAGCTTTCTTGCTCTTTTTAAAATCGATGAAACATATAAAGCTGTGACGTTAGTCAGCTTTATTTTTGAAATATTGATAGCTCTTGGTTTCTTCATCTGGAACCATGCAGCGTTCTAATTGCTTTTGTTTGTTTTTCCTAAAAGACGCGACCAATAGTTAGTCATGTCTTTGAATTGAGGGACTTCGGTGTCTTGCTGGTTATTTTGATTTATACTCAGTTTACGATAGAACCTTTTTGCATCTGCATGAAAGGTTTAATTTTGTTGCATTCTTGCACTAATTTCCTTTGACCGGCGCAGCCTAGCAGTCAGAACATCAAGTCTCTGTCACTGGGAGTCTATAATCTCATCTAATATTGCTGATGTCAATGCATTTATGTACCGAGGGTGAATGGTTTTAGTAACATGATGTATCAGCTTTCTGGTTATATTTCCCTTTTTATATTGAGTTAATCGACCCAATTTGCACTTTACTCTGCTTTAGTTTTTCTGGATTTCGTTTTTACATCAACGTTAATAATGTCCGGATATGCATTCTATTGGATCCGCCGCTTGATATCCATTGTCCCTAGCACCTAGGCCTTCAGCTTAAATCAGGTTTTCGTTGTCCATATCTTCTAAATGAATTTCATTATTAGGAAGATGCTGTTTCACTTCTATTTTGATGTCAGCTATTTCAAGAGCCGAAAGCAGTCTATTTACAGATATTGAGCGTTTTTGGTCTGCTAGATTATGTTCATTTGTCCTTGTGGCTAGCTTTGGGTACTTAAGTAAGAAGAATTGATGGTGTTCCCTTCTCACACTTTGACCACTTTTCTTTTGCATCTGCCCTTTCGCTAAATTAGGTCATATGCCCGTGGACGATATGGTGGTGCGGGATCATCATTCGGTTGCACGAAAAAATCATTTGCTGCTGCTTGATCTCTGGGTGCAACTTTCTGCAACTTTCTGAAAGGCCTACTAGATTATCGTAACAACTCTTTGAATTTTCTTGAAAAATAAAAAATACAAATTTTAATGGCACAAAGAATAATCAAAGATCAAAAATTATATTTTGCGGTCAAACTATGAAAGACACGAAAAAAGGTAAATAACAAAAATTATGCACCCAAAAATACTCACAAATTTAATACTAATCACTTTTTTATATTCATAGGGCTCGTAGTTTTCGTTCTATTCTTGAATAATAACATTGAAAATAAAGAAATTTTATTTTTGGACAAACGACATAAGCTACGAAAAAATAAGTTGAGAAAAGTTGTTTATCAAAAAAAGAGCTACAAATTTATTGCAAATCTTGTTATAAAAATATATTAAAATGAAAAATTAACATTTTGGAAAAACAGCACAAGCTACAATAACATTTTATTAAACAAAATTTCACTCCTAAGTTATATCTGGCTTAGAACCACTTTACGCTAGAATGTGTATTTTTAGTTTGAGTCATGAAAAATTACATTGAAAATAAGCAAATATGATTTATAGAGACTTTATTTCCCAATATCTAAATATACAATCCCAGGCCGAGGTACACAAATAAATTTAATATACATTTTATACATTAGTGTTAAACATAATGTAGAAAAGTTCGCATTTACAACAACACCGAGTGCGAAGCACGAAACACGTTAAGAATTTGTTTGTTAAAGCCTAAGGAGTTTCAATAAAAGAGAATTCACAATTATCAAATGACAGTCGTCTGTGCTTTGACCATTATTTTTAAACAGTCCGTGCACAAATTTGGAAAAAATACAAAGACGGAGCGCTTGGCACAAGGTAAATACATCATAGGTAAATGCATCATCAAGCGCGAAGCGCAAGAACCAAGATTCGCACGCCTAAAGTGCGCTCAAAATAATGGGCTGCGCGCGAAAATCGGAAAGCGCGTTTAATATCCAATTATTTGGTTGAAAATTGATCTTTTTAATTAAAAATTCAACTACTTCATTGAAAATTCATGTATTCTTCTAATATTTTACCTTTTCGATTAGGAATTATCTTCTTGGTAAAAAATTCAAACATTTGGTTAAAAGTTAAATTATTTTATTGAAAATTTACTAATCTTGTCAAAGTATAATCATTTTTGGTCGAAAATTCGCGTGAGTCTAGTGTGGGTGGAGTAATCCACCATAATTTTATGTGATGTAATGTAATCTCAGGCAATACACAATAATTCTGTACATGGAGGTAATCCAGAATAATCCGGCCTAATCCACCTCCGCTGGCTTTTATTTTCAGGAGTTGTCTACCCCTTGCTTCAAAGTAAATTTTTTTAAAAATAAAATTAACAGGATATCTTTAGCAGACTCATGAAAACAGTTATATATGTTAGACAAAGAATTGAGTACATTTTCTAATTTTTTGCGAAGTTGTGATCTGAAAAATTTGCGTTTTTTATCCATAATCACCCTGGGTAACAGTATACTTTTTATTTTAAATGGTTCTAAAATATATCTTCTTTGGACTTATTTTTATTTAAAAATAATTATTATCATTACAGCAATTCTTTGGCTCATTATGCTTTTTTTTGCAGAAGTGGCTGGGCCACATAAAGACGACGCAGTTCATCCTACTCCAGTTCTACTCAATCTTACCAATTTTGAAGGTTTCATACCTATACATCAAAATTTCAGAGCAGGTGCTTGGTACGTCGGAACTCATAAGGAAAAGGGTCAAGAGTATATTATTGGAATAATCTTAGAGGGTCACATGTATGCAATCCTAAATCCTAAAACGTATAATTTTAATAACTATGGAAGAGTTAAAGTACGCATAGATGGCAATATAGCAAACGTGCCTGTACCAATTTTTAAAGAAGATCCACTAAATGATCTGTTCTATAAACGATTTGGTCCAGAAAACGTTCGTGCTGTCGAGATACCGGAATAATTAAATTTAAAATTATACATTGGCAGTATTGGCAGAAGTGTGGACAATTTGTAAAATTAAAATAGTGTATATTGTGTACTTAAGTATAAAATAGTATAAAATAGTTTTGGAATTCTGAAAACATGTACAAAATAGACAAATACTTTTTCGAGTGTGCGCAAGTGTGCTGCTTGAAATCCCTCCACCCCCTGGAATTTTTTTTTTGTCTATAGCCATGTTTACGGCCATGATTGAGTTTGCGAGAACAAGGCGAAGCCAGATCATTGAAAACATGTGAGACTCTAAAAGGAGTAAGCGTCATCGATGCACACGATATTTCATGTAACAAGAGTATGTTTTCCGTGTTTTTTATGAGATTAGAGTAGAACAGTACACATGGAGGCGAAATAACAAATACACATGCGCGCGTATACGCCGCGGCCATCAAAGTATTTTCAGCGAACATGAAAATATTTTTGGCCAGTATCAAAAGATTTATGTCAAGCATACAAATATTGTTACCAAATATAAAAATATGCACTTTCTTAGGGGAGAATTCGTTGTGAGAATATATATATTCTATAAAAGGAGTTACAAATTCGGGTTTATGCCGATTGATTTTTTCAAGAAGTGAAATAAAAAATGTCAACATATATCATCTATCTACATTTGTGTGTTTTGCTATTATTTTCATTTCTTTATTAAAGACTGGAACCCCGATATAAAGATGGTTTTGGATATCGCATACAATAACCTTGAAGTCGAATCAGGGTTCATTTAAATCAGAATATTTAGCGCCGTATTAACTGCTTAAAATATAAATACATAATCATAATTAACTGAATTATTTATAAATGGACATTTTTGTTATCTTAAAAGTATGAACATTTCGGTGACATTCAATACCATGTCACGCTACTCTCAACACTTTTTCCACCCATCCCGTTTTTTGGCATAGATTATTACACGAAGCTTGAACCCCCTGAGGTGGATTCACAAATCTTAACACGACAATAGGTAAATAAACTTTTTTGAATAGAATAAATGTATAAGTATCATATTGAACTAGAAACCTCGGTGGCTCAGACGATAGCGCGTCTGACTTCTGTGTAGAAGGTCTGGGGTTAGATAATTGAACCGGTACCATTAAAAATTTTTTTATGTACTTCTACTAGGACTTTGGTAGTTCGGAAACAACCTTAAACTGCAGGTCTCCTCAGAAAAGGCTGAATATGTACCACGGTAGCCTAGTGATTTTCTTTGGGGAGTCGCCCTATGTTCTTTTTCCTGATATACTTTTATCTTGTCTTCTTGAATTTTTTATAATTGTGATTGTTGGCTTTTATTGAGCACGAAATTTATTTGCAAAATTCTACTTAACAGTTATCTTGTTCGTTCTTTTTTTCAGATAATTGGATGTATTATTTAATCTTATTGTTCTATTTTTGGAATTAACTTATAGATTTTTATTTTTGATGACCATTATCACGTTTGCTTTTTGAGATTTCTTCTCCAAATCTTTAAATTTTTTTACTCCTCCAAATCAAGATCTTAATCCTTATATGTTCCCTCGTATTTACTATTATAAACACAAGAAGTGTGGGGCGATGAGGCCATACGGCAGAAGTAAACCTTAAAGACAGAGATCATACGCATGCTTAGCGTCTTGTAGTGGGGATATCAAAGAGAAGCCTTTAGAGCAACTGCCAATTACTGTACAGAAAAGAAAATCGAATAGAGAGGGAAGGTACAAGCATAGCGTAAGTCAAAAACTTAAAAAGTCCAAAAGTTCAAAAATTTTTCCTGACTAATTCTTCTTGCCCTTTTTCATAATTTTAAGTTTGCCTAAATTAAGTGAGTCTTCTGTGCTTAAGTCGTCACTAATATCGTGAGTGAGAATGCTCTCTAGGGTTTAAAATTTCTGGCTCGTGAATTTGCTTATTAGGCTTGGTACATCCGTCGTAGGGTTTTCTACAGGAATTTGGTCCTGTTTGGTTTTTAGGAATCGGTTAGACTTGATAGGTTCTAGAGCGATTTCTCTATCTTTTACCGTCATGTTACTTATGTTGAGTTCTTTTGTACTTTTGAAGTCAATGCTACCTCCGAAATTCGGTTTACTATATTTGTTATTATTTTTATCCCTTTTAATCAGTGGCTTATCCCTAATATTTACAGTTTCAGTTTTCTTTGTTTCTTTAGGTTCAACGTCAGGTTCAGTTTGGGTTGTTCTTAGTTATTGGGAGTGGTAGCAAGTTGTATTTGCTTTTATAGGATAGCAGGTGAAAGGACTCCCTGAGAAATATCAAGGTTCTAGTTCATAGTTTGAGGTCATCCGTAGGACTTTTAACATGTCCAGGCCTAGAGTGTCCACGGATTTTAATTTTGGGATTAACCTGAACATGCAATGTTTTGCCTTTTTACCGATTATAATTAGAGTTATTACTTATTTAATTAGATCGATCTTCTCCGTTCGCAACATCTAATTTGCGCGAAACTTGTTTGAAGATCAAATAGTTGGAATTCTGGATTTTCCAAATAATTTCTTGCCAATATAAGAGTGTGACGTATGTATCCACTAAAATTCGAAACAGATTGTTTTCAAATTTATACATTAGATGTAAACGCGTTTCTGTTATCTCATCTTTATCCAATGATGAAAACTCTAGCGTTTCGGTATATGGTTGTCCTATTTTTGTTCCTTATATTCTCCTTTCCAGTTTCACTTGTACGTCTAATATACTCATTCTCTTTCAAAATGGCCCGTCATACCAAAATAATAACAGTTTAAGGGGGTGTTCCTCCGAATGGGCCGGTTTTCGGGGCGTTCTTTGGAATTTTATTGTAAGAAAACTATTCATTAT
>JAUELO010005866.1:0-11728 GCA_032357855.1 Amphibolips quercusostensackenii
AATTATTATATATAATTATTATATGTATTATTAAATGATCATAATTATTAATTTATTTTCAGAAATTCTATACAATAAAAATTATCTGCACATTTAATTATTATTATTATTATTATTATTATTATTATTATTATTATTATTATTCAGAAGCGGCGGATCCTTTTTTTCGGTGGGGTAGGAGCATAGAATTGTAATATTAAATGGCACAATATGTACATAGTATTATAATATTATACTGTGCAAAAATTTTACGTAAATAATAAATATATAAACAATAAATGGTAAATAATGAAATATTAGAAATAATAAGTACGGGTATAAAATTCATATTGCAAAGATTTTCAAATTTCCGTAAAGATTTCAGATAGATTTTAAATATTGCACAAAGATTTGTATAATTTCCTAAAAATTTCGCAAAAATTTTTGAAGGTTTCGCAAAGATTTTCAATATATTTAAAAGATTTCAATGTTTTTCCAAAGAATTCGGATAGATGTAAAAGATTGCACAAAGACTTTAATTATTTCACAAAGATTTCCGATAGATTAAAAAGATTACACAAAGATTTGAATAATCTCCCAAATATTTCGCAAAAAAGTTGAAGGTTTTGCAAAGATTTCCGATATATTTAAAAAATTTCAATGATTTTCCAAAGATTTCACAAAGATTTCAGGTGGATTAATAAGATTTTACAAAGACTTTAATTATTCCACAAAGATTTCCGATAGATTTCAAAGATTTGCACAAAGATTTTAATAACTTTCCCAAATATTTAAAATATTTAGCACATATTTGGGATAGATTTAAGACTTCTCAAAGACTTCAATTGTTTTTCAGATTTCTCAAATTTCTTAAATATTACCAAATATTTCAAATTTTTAAAAAATATTTCGCAAAGATTTGAACGATTTTCCAAAGATTTAAAAAGTCTCACAAATATTTCGCAGATTTCGGATAGATTTAAAGTATTTCACAAACACTTCAATTATTTCACAAAGATTTTAATTATTTCACAAGAAATTTCAAATAGATTTCAAAGTGCGCGCAAAGATTTCAATGATTTCTCAAAGATTTCTTTCACAAGGATTTCAATAATTTCACATATATTATCAGATATTTCAAAAATATTTCAAATATTTCGAAAAGATTTCAGATAAATTAGAAATATTTCAGAAAAACTTCAATGATTTATATAATTTCACAAATATTACAAAATGTTTAAAAAATGTTTCCAATGATATTATCAGATAATCCCAAAATATTTTAATTATTTCACAAAAATTCCAAATAGATTTCAAAGAGTTCACGAAGATTTCAATAATTTTACAAATATCAAATATTTGAAAAATATTTTCAATATTTTGCAAAGATTTCACAAATATTTTAATGATTTCAATAATTTCACATACCTTACCAAATATTTCAAAAATATTTCAAATATTTTTAAAAAATATCAGAAAGATTTTAAAACGATTTCAATGATTTTCTAGTGATTTCAAAGATGTCAATTATTTCACAATTATTATTAAATATTTCAAAAATATTTCCCAAAGATTTCAATAATATTTCAAATATTTCGCAAAGATTTCAGATAGATTTCAAAACAATTTAAATGATTTTCTAAGGATTTCAAAGATTTCTATTATTTCACAAAATTTTTTTATCAATTTTAAAGAGTTCATAAGGATTTCACAAAGCTTTCAATAATTTCATATTCATTTTTTTTGTATTTAGTTTATTTTAAGCTCAACAGTTTTACAGCAATTACAGAGCTACAATGTAGTTATGTGTAAATGTAATGAGATATAGATTTAAAAAATATTTTTAATATTTCGTAAAGATTTCACAAATATTTTAATGATTTCCTAAAGATTTCAAATATTTCAAATACTGTTAAAAGATTTCCAAAAATATCAGAAAGAATTCAAAACGATTTGAATGATTTTCTAAGGATTTCAAAAAATTTAATTATTTCACAAATATCAAATATTTCAAATATTTTGAAAAGATTTCAATGATTTTGCAAAGATTTCACAAACATTTCAAATGTTTTGCAAAGATTTTGCATATATTTCAAAGATTGTATAAAGCTTTCAATGATTTGCCAAAAATTTCAATAATATTTCAAATATTTCGTAAAGATTTCAGATAGACTTCAAAACGATTTTAATGATTTTCTAAGGATTTCAAAGATTCCAAATAGATTTCAAGGAGTGCACAAAGATTTCAATGATTTCTAAAAAATTTTACAACGATTTCAATAATTTCACAAACAACAAATATTTAAAAAAATATTTCAAATATTTCGCAAATATTTCAATGATTTCCTAAAGATTTCAAATATTTCATTGAGACTTCAATGATTTCAATAATTTCACAAACATTACTAAATATTTCAAATATTTTTAAAAGACTTCCGAAAATATCAGAAAGATTTCAAAATAATTACAATGATTTTCTAAGGATTTCAAAGATTTAAATTATTTCACAAATATTATTTATTTCAAATATTTTTAAAAGATTTCCAAAAATTTCACAAAGACTACAAAACGATTTCAATGGTTTTCTAAGAAGTATAAAGATTTAAATAATTTCCAAAACATGATAATATTAACAAAATATTTCAAATATTATGCAAAGATTTTAAAACGATTTCAATGATTTTCTAAGGATTTCAAAGATTTTAATTATGTCACAAAAATTTTTAATAGATTTCAAAGAGTTCACAAAGATTTCAATGATTTCCCAAGAATTTCACAAAGGTTTTATTAATTTCACAAACATTATCGAACATTTAAAAAATATTTCAAAAATATTTCAAATATTATTAAAAGATTTTCAAATATATCACAAAGACTTTAAAACGATTTCAATGGTCTTCTAAGGATTTCAAAGATTTAAATAATTTCCAAAACATCTAATATTTAAAAAATATTTCAAATATTTCGTAAAGATTTCACAAATATTTCATTACTTTCCTAAAGATTTCAAATATTTCATTAAGATTTCAAAGATTTTTATAATTTCACAAACGTTACCAAATATTTCAAGAATATATCAAATATTTTTTTAAGATTTCCAAAAATATCACAAAGATTTCATTACGATTTCAATGGTTTTCTAATGATTTCAAAGATTGAAATTATTTCACAAATATTATCAAATATTTCAAATATTTTGAAAAGATTTCAAAAAATCTCACAAAAATTCAATGATTTTCCACACATCAAATATTTAAAAAATATTTCACAAAGACTTCATGAATATTTAAATGATTTCCAAAAGATTTCAAATATTTCATTACGAATAAAATGATTTTAATAATTTCACAAACATTACCAAATATTTCAAAAATATTTAAAATATTTTTAAAAGAGTTTCAAAACTTTCAGAAAGATTTCAAAACGATTCCAATGATTTTCTAAGGATTTCTAAGATTTAAATTATTTCACAAATATTATCAAATATTTCAAATATTTTGAAAAGATTGCAAAAGATTTCACAAATATTTAAATGATTTTCCAAATATTTCATAAAGATTTCAAATTTTTCGCAAAGATTTTAAATATATTTCAAATATTGTACAAAAATTTCAATGATTTCCCAAAGATTTCAATAATATTTCAAATATTTCGCAAAGATTTCAGATAGATTTCAAAACGATTTCAATGATTTCCTAAAGAGTTCAAATATTTTATAAGACTTTAATGATTTCAATAATTTTACAAACATCACCAAATATTTGAAAAATATTTCAAATAATTTTAAAAGATTTCCAAAAATATCAGAAAGATTTCAAAACGATTTCAATTATTTTCTAAGGATTTCAAAGATTTGAATTATTTCACAAACATTATCAAATATTTCAAATATTTTGAAAAGATTAAAAAAATCTCACAAATATTTCAATGATTTTCCAAAGATTTCACAAATATTTCAAATGTTTCGCAAAGATTTTGGATATATTTCAGAGATTTGAATGATTTCCTAAAGATTTCAAATATTTCATAAGACTTCAATGATTTCACAAACATTACCAAATATTTTAAATATTTGGAAAAGATTTCGAGTGTTTCGCAAAGATTTTAGATATATTTCAAAGGTTGTACAAAGATTTCAATAATTTCCAAAAGATTTTAATAATTTCAATAATATTTCACAAATATTGCAATAATTTCCTAATGATTTCAAATATTTCATTAAGATTTCAATAATTTCACAAAAGTTACAAAATATTTCAAGATTTTTGAAAAGATTTCCAAAAATATCAGAAAGATTTCAATAATTTTCTAAGGATTTCAAAGATTTCAAAGAGTGCACAAAGATTTCAAGGATTTCTAAAAAATTTCACAAAGATTTCAATAATTTCACAAATATCAAATATTTTGAAAAGATTTCAAAAGATTTCACAAATATTTCAAATATTTCGCAAAGATTTAAGATATATTTCAAATATTGTAAAAGATTTCAATAATTTCTCGAAGATTTCAATAATATTTTTAATATTTTCCAAAGATTTCAGATAGATTTCGAAACTATTTCAACGCTTTTCTAAGGATTTCAAAGATTTAAATAATTTCCAAAACATCTAATATTTAAAAAATATTTCAAATATTTCGGAAAGATTTCACAAATATTTCATTACTTTCCTAAAGATTTTAAATATTTCATTAAAATTTCAATGATTTCAATAATTTCACAAACGTTACCAGATATTTCAAGATTTTTGAAAAGATTCCCAAAAATATCAAAAAGATTTCAAACCGATTTCAATAATTTTCTAAGGATTTTATTAATTTTCTAAGGATTTCAAAGATTTCAATAATTTCTTAAAAACTTTACAAAAGATTTCAATAATTTCACAAATATCATCAAAAATTTTGAAAAGATTTCAAATGTTTCGCAAAGATTGAGATATATTTCAAAACAATTTCAATGATTTTCTAAGGATTTTAAAGATTTCAATAATTCCACAAATATTATCAAATATTTAAAAAAAATTTCGCAAAGCTTTCACAAGGATTTTAAAAATATTTCATTGATTTCCTAAAGATTTAAAATATTTCATTAAGATTTTAATGATTTCAATAATTTCACATACATTACCAAATATTTCAAAATTTTTGAAAAGATTTCAAAAAACATTAGAACGATTTCAAACCGATTTCAATGATTTTCTAAGTATTTCTAATAGATTTCAAAGAGTGCACAAAGATTTCAATAATTTATCCAATCAGTTGGAATATCACAAATTTTATATCGCACGGTATATAATGCAGTTTAAAATAAGTTTGATTTTAACTTTTTTTTTTAATTTTAGGTTCAGTTGTTAACTTTTTTAATTATGGAATCATTCAGTGTACAATGTGTGATTCTTAAATCTTTTACCATAAAAATTTTCCATTTTAGGTCTTTATTTTTATGAGTAAATTTTCAATTAAAAGAATTTTAAAATGTAGTTTTTGAGGACTTGGACAATAAAATATGAATAGCATTTGAAACTGCAATGTGTTGACAAAAAATGTTTCGATTCGATCAAATGTGAATATAAATTAATTAATTATTTTTAAAATTGAACTGTAGTTCGAGTATTTAAAATTAAACAATAATTTGAAAGCCTTAGTGATCAAAGAAATTGAAACTTCCGATTGAAACTTTGTAAACTACGTTAAATTTTTTAATAATTTAAAATTAAGATTTAGAATTAAAAGCTTTCATTAACTTTTAAATCCTATACAAATAATGTTTCAGTCAAAATATTCAATTTTTAACCCATTTAATTTGAAAATTTTTAATGAAAAGAAAATTTTTTTTTAAATAGTTAGCAATTTTTAACTGTTCATTTAAAATGAGCAATTATAAATGGAATCGTCAAATATTCAGAGAGATAAATATAGACTTTGAACGTTGCAATGTAAACTATAATTTTTCTATCTTTAAAAACGTTTTATTTCTTAATGAAATTTTTAAATTTTGATGTATATAATACGTAAACAATTATCGCTTCACCAAAAATTTTAGTAAGTTTAGATATATAAAAATTTTAAAAAGATTTAAAGTTATTTAAAAATTTGAAAATATTTCAAAAGGTTTAAAACAAAACATAGATTTTTTAAAATTTCGCATCAAAATTTTTAAGCTTTCTAGGGATTTTTAAAGGTTTACATATGATAAAAAAAATTTCTTAAGATTCCTTTGAAAAAATTTTATAGTTTTTAATTTTGAAAATTAATTTTAACAGAATATTAAAAAAGAATTAAAAAAAAAAACAAAATTTTAAGAATAAATAAAAATTAAACAATTATTACTTAATAAAATACTTAAGTAAGTTTAATAGATATTTAGAAATTTTGAAAAAATTAAAAAATAATTGAAAATTTGAAGATTTCAAAAAATGTCAAACAAAATTTACATTTCTGAAGATTTTGCAAAAAAAAATTAAAAGCTTTTTAAACATTTTAAGAAAATTTTAAAAAATAAACAAAATTTATTGAGATTTCTAGGAAAATTAAAATGATTTTTTATTTTGAAAAATTAGTCTCAAGAGAATATTTAAAAAGATTTCAAAGGATTCTGAAAATTGTAAAAAAAATCTGGAAAATTTTAAAGCAAGTTCTTTCATTATGCAGGATTTATTAAAAGTTTTAGGAAAAATTTGAATCGTTTTAAAAGATGTTTAGAAGTTTTAAACAAATTGACAAAATAATTTAAAATTTGTCAAGATTCCGAAAAGTGTAAAATAGAATATAGATTATGTACAATGTTTCAAAAGACTTTTAAAAAACAAAAACAAATTTTAACGAATAAATAACAATTGAACAATTATTACTTTAGAAAAAATTTAAGTAAGTTTAAAAATTTAGAAGCTTTTTAAACATTTTAGGAAAATTCAAAAGAATAAAAATATTGTATTGAGATTTCTAGGAAAATTAAAATGATTTTTTTATTTTTAAAAATTAGTCTCAAGAGAATGTTTGAAAAGATTTCAAAGGATTCTGAAAATTTTAATAAAAAGTCTCGAAAATTTTAAAGCAAGTTTTTTAATTTTGCAGGATATATTAAAATTTTTAGGAAAAATTTGAATCGTTTCAAAAAGTGTTTAGATGCTTTGAAAAAATTTCAAAAATAATTAAAAATTTGTCAAGATTTCAAAAAGTGTAAAATAAAATGTAGGTTATGTAGAATATTTAAAAAGAAGTTTAAAAAACAAATTTTAACGAATGAATAACAATTGAGCAATTATTACTTTAGAAAAAATTTAAATAAGTTTAAGAGATATTTCGAAGTTTTGAAAAGATTAAAAAATAATTGAATACTTGAAAAAAAATGTAAAACGAAATCTAGATTTTTGAATATTTCGAACAAAAAATTTAGAAGCTTTTTGACCATTTAAAAAAAAATTCAAAAGAATAAAAAAAATTAGTTAAGAATTCCAGAAAAGTTAAAATGATTTTTTATTTTGAAAAATTAGTTTTGAAAGAATATTTAAAAAGATTTCAAAGGATTCTGAAAATTGTAAAAAAAAATCTGGAAAATTTTAAAGCAATTTTTTTAATTTTGCAGGATTTATTAAAAGTTTTTGTAAAAATTTGAATCATTTTAAAAAATGTTTAGAAGTTTTGAAAAAATTTCAAAAATAATTTAAAAAAAATTAATTTTGAAAACATTTCACAAATACATTTAAAAAATTTTTTATGCTAATTAAGAATTTTAAAAGCTTTCAAAATCATGCAAACATTTCCTAAAAACTCCTGGGAAAATTGAGAGATTTTTTATTTGAAAAAATCTTGAAGAGAAAATTTTAAAATATTTCGAAAAAAATTTTAATGTAAAAAAAACAATAAAAAATTATTAATTTATTACGACGCAAAACTAAAATAATTTAACTTCTAATTTGCGTAACATGATATAATTTTTTCAAATTCATTAATTTTGTTGATTCATTCTTCAATTTAGAGCATTTAAAATATTAGCGTGGATTTGTGTTTCTTTTAATCTTTAAACTGTACAATTTAAAAAAGTTGAAAATTCTTTATTTTACAGATTAGCAACATTTAATTTTAAAAGTGATCAATTAAAAAATTTTAAAAGCTTTAAAAATTATTGTTAATACTTCGGAACTGAATGTTTGAATTTAGACAAGTATAATTAACAATTTAAAATTTTTAAATGATTTTAATTTACTTGAAATATTTGAAATTTTCAAGGGTTTGAATATAAAAAAGTTTGAATATCACAATTCTTGGTCACTAAAATTTTTTTCAGTGTAAGATGAAGTTTTATGTACTAACAATTTGAAATTCTAGAATCCTGTAAGCTTTGACTTTGTAACATTCAATTTAATGTTCATTTTTTAATTGGCAAACTTGAAATTTGAATTGAATTGCCTTTGAATTGAAAATAATTTGAATTAAAAAGTCATCAATGTTAATTTTTTGCTTGAATGTTTTCAATTATTTTGAAAGTTCTCACAAGATTTTATAAGATTTTCGAGTATTTAAATGAAAAATTGTCAAAGAATTTATTCACGAGAAATGAGTTATTTTGTAGGGCTTCAAAGATTTTATTCTAAATTCTTTTAATTTTTTTGGAATTCTTTTGAATTTTTTAATTTACTTGATTTCTTCTAAATTTACTTAATTCTATTTAATTCTGTACATTTTTTTAATTTTTAAAAGTTTTTATTTAATTGATCCTGAGGCATTTTATCAAATTCTTTCTCATTTTCTTTAATTTTGCTAAACTCATTTCAAACTTACTCAGTTGAGTGAATTTTTTTATATTTTTGAATTAACTTGATTGATTTGATTTGAAGTTTTTTTTTTAATTCACTCTGAATTTTTTTTAATTTTTACGAATTTTCTTGAATTTTTTAAATTTATGTTCTTGCATTCTTCGAAATTCAATGGATTTTTTTTATTTTTACAGTTTTTATTTAATTTATCCAAAATTCTTTTAAACTCACCTTGAATTTTTAGGCATTTTTTCAAATTCTTTTGATGAAGATTTCGAGGAATTCAACGATTTGAGAAAGGCGTGTACACCAGATTTCAAATTTTTTTCAAGATTTGGAACATTTCACACAGATTTCAAAACTTTCATAAAGATTTCAAAATATTACAAAAAATCAAAACGATTTCAAAATGGGTACAGTACGCCAGATTTCAAATATTTCAAAACATTTCAAATATTAAAATATTTCTCAAAGATTTTAAATATTCCAGTGATTCCAAAGGAATACAAAAGATTTCAGTAACTTTTCACAAATATTTCAAAGGATTCATAAGGATTTTAAGAATTTCAAAAAGGGTACAGAACACCAGATTTAAAATATTTCAAAGATTTTAAGCGATTTTAAAATTGTTTAGCAGGTTTTAAGAAATTTCACAAAGATTCATAAGGATTTCAAAATATTTCAAGAATGTCGAAGATTTCAATATTTGTACGATACCTCATATTTTAAAGATTTCAAAACATTTCAAGGATTTTGAACGATTTTGAAAGGTTCCAACAAATTTGAGATGATTTGAAATGATTTCAATGATTTCAAACAAGCACAAAAGATTTTGCAAAGATTGTAGAAAGATTTGAAAAGATCTCAGAAAAATTTCACGAAGATTTCAAAGATTTTACAAATATTTTGAAAGATTCAAACAGGTTTTTTAAAGATTTCAAGCATTTCAGAGATTCAGAGAAAGCGTAAGCACTAGATTTCAAAGATTTCACAAATGTTTCAAGGGTTTTAAAGATTTTACAAAAATTTTAAAAGATTTTACTATATTTCTCAAAGATTTAAAGAATTTTAAAGATTTGGAAAAGGCAAGTACACCAGATTCCAAAGATTTCACAAAAAATTCGAAAACTTCGCAAAGATTTTTAAACTTTTAACAGATTTAAAGGATTTTAAAGATTTTAAAAAGGGTATAAAATATATTTCTGAGACTTCGAAACATTTTAAAGGTTTCAAACGATTTCAAATTTTTTTAGAAGATTTAAAAAGATTTCAACAAGGGCGCAGTACACCAGATTTAATAGATTTCAAATATTTTAAAGGATTTTAAAAGGTTTGAATAAATTTGAGAAGATTTCAAAAGATTTAAATAATTTTAAACGAACAAGAGAGATTTCCCATACAAAGATTAAAGAAAGATTTAAAAAATATTTAAATTATTTCAAAGGTATCAAAAAAATTGCAAGGATATCAAAGATTTTATAAAATTTTTAAAAGATTCCAAAAGATTTCTTAAAAGTTTCACAGAAAGTCCAAATTTCACAAAGATTTTTAATACACAAAAAAATGTCAACGAATTCACAGAGATTCCAAAAATGTCAAGGATTTCACAGACTTCACAAAGATTTGAAAAGATTCAAAAAGATTTTACAAAAACGACTTATGTTCGCAAAAAATTAAGATTTTATTTATGGTTTTGCTTTCTTTAGAAATTGTTGTCCAATAAAAAATAAAATGAATTATTGTTTTTTACATGTATAACAAACGGTTATTACATTATGTGATGTAAAAAAGGAGACCTGGAAAAAATTGGTTCTTTGACCTGGAAAACCTGAAAAAGACCTTGAATTTTGTTCATAAGAATCGCTGGACACTCTGATGTAGAAAAGTTCATTTGGTTAAACTTTCCATCGTTTTCAACTTCTTTTTTTTTATTTACACTTACTTCAGTTTAGTGCCCAAAAATATATTTATGTTCTCAGCAAAATTTGCAGTTTTCTAACGTGATATTGCAAAAGTATCAAAAATGAACTTCAATATGTTTATTTCAACTATTATTCTTTAGTCTATAAATTATTTTTAAAAATTTTTTAATTTATCCCAACAAAAAAATCCAACTCTTCTTGTTAAGCTAATTCTCTTTGGATGAAAACTTAACTGTTTGGCAGGAAATTTAACTTCGGTTAAATATGAACTTTTTTGTTGAAAATGCAGCAATTTGTTTGAAATTTTGTTTTCTTCTCGACCGAAATATTTGTTTTATTTTTTTAAAACTAATATATTTTAGTCTTGTTTAGTTGAAATTAACTCTTTTTTATTTAAAATTAAAACATTTTTCACAGAAATATCAATTATATTATTTGTTGGAAATTAATTTAAATTAATTTATTGTTTGTGGTTTAAAATTAAACTATTCCATTTTTGGTTCAAAATTTCTCTTTTCTAATTAAAAATTAACTAATTGATTGAAAGTTGAACTACTTTAATAAAAATGTTTTGTTTTATTTAAAGATTCATAATTTTAGCTGAAAATTTAACTATTTTATTGACAGCTTATTTTCGTCGCTAATATCTTGAAACTGACCGAAGGATTTCTGAAAATATTAATTACATTTTTTTGGAGCACTTTATAATACTTTAAAAATCGGTTTTTTCATAGTAAAACTTTTTTCTTTAACGTAATTCAAAGTTGATGCAAGGTCATAAAAGATTCTTTGGTTCAAGACGAATCGATTGACCTATAATATTAATACATTTTATCAAATAGTAAGAAAGTTATCGCTTTTTATGTTATATTAAAAATCGATTTTTATAGTAAAAATTTTCTTCATTTCATAAATTAGAGTTGATGTGAGAATAGAAAAGATGTGTTGATTCGAGACGAATCGATTGACCTATAAAGTTGATACATTTTATTAAAGAATAAGAAGGCTATGGTAATGCATAGAATTTGAAAATACGGTTTTTTATGGTAAAACTTTTTTCTTTAACATAATTCA
>JAUELO010005903.1:0-11726 GCA_032357855.1 Amphibolips quercusostensackenii
TTTGTTTAGCGTCAGGGGCTGGACTGACAGCTTTTGAGAGGTCTAACCCTCTGACAGTGGTGATGTCGAATACGAGCAACCTCGGCCCGCTGCTAGCTGCAGAGCAGTTTAAGCTCTTCCAGGAGGCTGCGTGGAGGGCACTCGAAAGAGTCTCCCCAGATCAATAATCAAAATTAGAGGCCTCCTTTAGTAGCGGAGGCGTCTTCGTATTTGTCGTAGCCGACCCAGCGGCTGAAGCTTGGCTACATAGTACAGTGGCCGAGATAAGGCCCTGGAAAGGTGCAGACCTCGAAGTGGGTGAGCTTGAATTGCTTTAAAGAATAATGTGGGCTGTAACATAATTACCAGTTAAGCTGGATGCCCCGTCTGCAGTTCTTCAGCGATTGGAGGAATTCAACCCCTCTTTAAGGACAGCATTCTGAAGAATCGTCAGGTACGATCGGCCTCAGCTAGAAGACACAGCGAAAGGTTCCAAGCAACTCCATTCAACAATTTTTGACAGGGCAACTTTAGGGTTGCCTGTCGGGACAGAGAAAGATCAGGACAGACTAAAATGACTGTTCCCGGCCTATCTTTTACTCAAATTAACTTGCATCGCAGCAAAGGAGCCTCTGCAGAACCGCAGAGGGGAGTGGCTGCAAGGCATACAGGTATCTCACTCATATAGAAACCTTGGTTAGTTTGAGATACCATAGGTATATTAGGGCGGACTGGTTTTCGTTACAGGGACTTCAATGCGGTCAAAACAAGAACCTGCATACTGTCAAAGGAATTCAACGTTGTCCTGCTGCTAAATATATGTTCGAGAGATCTAATTGTGATAGCCACAGATCATAGAGAAATTGGGAAGCTAGTTATGGGAACGGCCTACTTTTTAGATGGCAGCAATACTAACCCACCAGAAAAAGCACGTACACAAGGCAAGGAAGCATGTTTTTTGTTATTGACTCCAATGCACAAATCTTTTAGTGGTGTTTCAACAATCAAAAATTGTGTTTACGGCAAAACGCTATATTCGTAGGAATAAGCTGATGAAATCATTTTATATACATATTTCTTCACCTCTTTATTAAAAATTATATGCAATATACATAAGATAATAAATACATAGTGTTGTTAGAAACGCTTTTAGCAGCTGTTTTGATCAACCTCCCTTAAAATCCTTGTTGGTTTCAAAAGCAAGCATTATTGCAAGATAACACAATGCCATGCAAATGGTAGTACCTCTTTTTTCTTGACCAAAAATTTTGCCGAGCCGTTAGTCACAAGCTTAACTGTTTGTTAAACAGACTGCGTGTGACATATCAGCCCGACAAATCTCGAAATTTTTGATAGCTAGGACTTTAAAGACACGGATAGTACCCACATCGTTACGTTCGGCACGGTGCTTTGCCGAAAAGAATTTTTTCAATCCTAACTCTGATCTCTGGTCTGCTATCAAATAGCATTAAAAGAAGGATCTTTTCCAGACTCGCAAAATATGCTTTTGGCTAATAACAGTATCGATAACTTTGAGGTACTCCTTTGGAAGATAGCGACAAGACTAATAAACTAAAACAGGTGCTTTGCATTATCCTTTATTAAGTGATGTTTCTTAATTGTAAACCACAAGGTGATATTCTCCCCGACTTAATAGCTTAATCTATTTTGAGTAGATACTTTTTTTTTGCTTAATATAGCACGATCGATAGTTGGAAGTAAACAGTCTACATTTTTGAAGTGAACAAATGGTGTTTTCTTACAATTTAGCAACTCTTGTCCGATAGCTTCAGGAAATGAGTATGGGCTTTTTTTGGATCCATTAATTGCTTTGAAAAGATGACTTACAGGGAGTTTATTAAAATAAAGTAGGCAAATAAAGCACTGTAGTGGTCTGCCAATTTTTTGTTCAAGTGTTCAGATGAAACCACTATAAACACTAGTTTTTACAACAGTGCATCGTATTTAATAGCTTAAAGATTCTCTGAGCTTTGAGGCATTTTGTCAGATACATAGGCAAAAATACTGTCACAAATACTCTCACTTAAACCAAAAGTAGCTCTTATATGCCTAATGTACTAAGAGCTGGGTTCTTGAACAAGAGTGTAATGATCTTCTAGGCCAGTGTGCTGATAGTATTTAGCCCTCTCTTCTCTTTCGCGATGTTCTTGTCATCGCGACCGTCAAAGTAGAGGCTAAGAAGAGAATTTTGTCTTGCGTTCTCAGCACTCTTTAATCGTAGGTTCTTCCTAATTGTATTCTCTTTCTACTTATTTTAAACTTGTCAGTAACAAAAGATGTATTATGCTCCGAAATAAGATCAACACAGTGGGAAAACACAGAAATCAGAGCAGCAGCATTTCTGTCAGAAATGTGATACTTCTGACAAACGAGGGCAGTATTAGGGATGCTTAAACTATTTTGAACTAACTTGAAGAAACTCCCGCTAGCACCAGGTTTAAAGCATTCGTCAGCATTAGTTTCTAAAAAATTTTCAGTATCCTATACTTATGAAATCACCTTCTTCTCCAAGCAGAGATTAAAACTGTAAGTGACGAAATCAAGCTTCTTGTGCCTTACAAAATCCTTAAGCACTTGCATGCGGCCATGTTGAAAATCTTTTAAGCATCTCTTTTGAGATCTGTGATTCTTTCTTTGCTAAAATCAGACGCAAGTAGCTCACGAATTTTCACGTATTTATCATAATAGCGTATTTTTTTACTATTTGCTTATGTGCTACTACCGAAATGTAAATATCTTTATATAACCCTTTAATCTTCATTCTTACTTTTTCTGTAACCTTTGAGAAGCTTGGTTTCCTTATGCTCTCAGATTTCAGGCCAAGTTTTTGTTTTTCATACTGCCAGCTCTTAATGACATCCTTATACGTTAGAAGTTAGCGATTAAAATCTGAAAGTTTTCTGAAAATTATGCTTTCAGCAGTTTTCCGAAAAAAAAACTCCCTAATAATTGCCGCAACGAGTGCGGATTTCAAAATGAACTTCCTTCCTTACCTGCTTACAATAAGAAACAATCGGTCTATAAATAAAAGAGTTTTTTCGGGCTTCATTCTTGTGAAAAACTACGAATCGTGCCGACGTTTCATGAACGTTGCAGTTCATTTCTTCAGGGCTAACCTGAAACTGAAGTTTCGAATTGTGTTGTTTTTATATATATGCTCTTCACGATGCGTGTAATTGGCCAGAGCGCCCCACACTATAGGCTGGTTACACCTGATTGTCCAATCAAGTTTTTTTTTTAAATCCGGAAGAACGGAAAGCCAAATCGGATTGGTATTATATTCGTTGACCCTAGCAATGTTTTAGCCTGACTTTACTCTCATGTTCCTCTACACGCTGGCTCACCGCTCTCCTGGTTTGTCCAATGTAGACTTTGCCACAAGAGCAAGGGATTTCATATACTTTAGGATCAAATATGGTTTAAATATTGTGATGGTTGAAAATTCTTCCTTTTTGTTCTGTGGTACCTTGGATGTAGTGTAGAATGGTAATCGTTTTTCTCTTTTTCTTTAGTAGATTGTCTTGAATTGTTATTTTGAGTGGATATTCTTATTGCTCTATCAATTTTTTTGTTTAGGTAATAGCTTGCCGTTCTCCCAAGTTTTTTTGAAAAATACTTCATTAGCCAATCAGATTCAACCAGTCTCTATAGCGGGGCGCTTCGGCCAATCACAGGCATCGCAGAGAGCATATATATAAGAACAAAATAACCTGAAGCTTCAGTTTCAAGTTAGCCCTAAATCCTAAAACCGATCATCAGCGCAATAAACTCACTAGCTTGCGACCTAGCACGCATCTTTGCCAAAGAACTAAAGCCGTTTACAGGAAACTCTATCACACCCGTACAAAACTCTTTTAACTTTATCAAGGAGATAGAACAGATTCATATTCAACCCAAAGACACTAGATCAACAGTAATAATTTTTATTTTTAAAAAAAGTTTCAAGAAAAATTAAACAAATGCACTTTGTTTTAACAATTACAAATTAATTAACAAATGTTGATAAACATTCCACTAAAGAAATAGTAATAATTTTTAATAAAAAAAAGAATTTTCAAAACAAAAATTATTTAAAGAAATCCTTTCTGTTTGAATAATTGAAAATTAATGAACCAATTTGATAAATATTCCAGTCGACCAATATTCAGAATTGTTAGGGGAAAAACGAGTTTTCGAAAATAAAATATTTAAACAAGTTCCATTTTTTCAAATAATTGAAAATCAATTAACCAATGTTGATAAATATTCCACTAGACAAATATAACAAATCTGCCGGCTGCGCGGGCCCATTTTCGTGAAGTGCGGCTCGCTTCGCTCGCAAGATTGAGCGCGCGTAGGGTGCGCGACTGTTAGTTTTTGCACTTCGCGCTCGATAATATATTTATCTTGCGATTCTTGCTCGTTCGTTGTATTCACCTCGCGATTCTCGCTCGTTCGTTGTATCCCCCACATTGGTGCACAGAACTTTTAAAATTAAAGGTCAAAGCATCGACAACTGTAATTTGGCAATTATCAATTTTATTTTGTTTGAGCTTCTTCGGCTCTAACGAAGACATTCTCATCAAGTATCTCGCGCTTTGCACTCGATTTTGTCTAAAATGTGAACATTTTTACATTATCTCTAATGCTATTATATTAAATGTATTTTACATTTATTTGTGTACCTCGGCCTAAGATTTTTTATGCAGATGTTGCCAAATAAAGTACAAATTTTATTTATTATGATAAGTTTATTACTTGTTTTTTATTTTTATTAAATTTTATTCTCCGCTACCCTGAATGCTGCATCATTTCAATACATTTATATTATTACAATTCATAATATGCATTGGTATTGAAACACATGTATCTTCATTGTCTTGCTTTTAAAATTAAAAGAAGTGCGCATCTTATAAAAAAAACAATTTTGTTATTAAATATTTTATAGCAACCTGTGACGTTTTTCTATAAATTTAAATCGTTTATTTTCAATGCTATTTTTTTCTGATTTAATCTAAAAACACGCATCCTAGCGTGAAGTAGTTCTAAGCAAATTTGTAGATATAATTTAGGGGGGAAATTTTGTGATATATAATGTTATTGTAGCTTATGCCGTTTTACCAATAATTTAATTTTTTTATTTTTAGTCCTATTTTTTACGATTAGAAGAAAATCTGCGTATCCTATTTAAAAATTATCAATAATAAATTTGTAAATCCTTTCTCCGTAAACAACTTTAATCTATTAATTTTTTTCCGTACCTTGTCCTGCTTTTTAGAAAAATTTAATTTTTAAGAAAATTTTATTATTCATGATTAAAAGAAAAATTACGCGTCCTATTAAAAACTTAATTATAACAAATTGGTTGCTCTCTTTTAGATGAGCAATTTTGGTCTATTAATTTGTCTTATAGCTTGTGACGTTTGTTCAAAAATTAAATTTTTTAACTTTTAATTTAATTTTTTAAATTAAAACCAAAACTACGTGTTCCATCAGAAAATGATAATTAACAAATTTATAGCTTCTCTTTAAGTGAACTACTTCTGACTTATTTTTCTTTTTCGTAGCTTGTGTCGTTTGTCAAAAAACAGGATTTCTTTTATTTTTAATGTTGTTTTTTACGAATAAAACAAAAACTACGCATCCTACCAAAAAATAATTGATAATACATTTGTAGATCTTTTTTACGTACACAATTTTTGTAAACTGATCTATTTTCATACCTTGCATAGTTTGACCGCAAAATGGAATTTTTAATTTTTTTTTGTTTTTTGATCGATCAAAATTTGAATTTTTTATTTTTCATAAAAATTTGAAAGTTATTATGATAGTCGCGTAGAGATTTAAAAATTCACCGTTCTTATTCTCCTGACTTTTTTTCATATTATGCGTTGTTTGGCTTACAATGTTCATTTCCGTTTTTTTTTTGGATCTTGAAAGTGCTGATAAACTCTGATAATTTTTTTTTTATCAAAGAAAGCCATTTAGATAAATTGTTCAAGTTTTAAGTACTACGAATAGTTGTCTATGGAATTTTTTAATTTTTAAATAAATGTCCTTAAGAATTTTTCAAATGCTCTAACTCCGGTATACAGACGAAAACGACAACAACGACGACAAAAACAACAACAACAACAACAACAACAACAACGACAACAATGAAGACTACGACGACAGGCAGACAGACATCGTTGTAAAACCGGTTTCTTCGGATTTAGGGGGACATGAAATGTAGAAATTTAAATAAATCTGCGATAGTCCGTTTTCACATAAAAACAATACCTTGTCATTATGATGAGACTGTAATAATTCAAGTGAAAGAAAGACGAGAATACAGTGCTCAATAGGTCGATTTCATGAACAATTTACATTTTTGGTTCTAAGGGTAGTTTTCAGGTTCACATTTTTCCAAACCCTGTCAAAATAAAAAATAAATAAATAAAAAATTATAGAATTTATTTTTTCGGATTAAATAAGAGATATATTGAATAATATATAAAAGATATATTGAATTATTTAAATAATTTTATTAATTGAAAAATATCACAATGATGCTTATAAATTATTCTATATGTCACATTACACTAAAATGTTCTAAAAAAGAATATCTGCCTACAATTAACCGTTAGCGAGATATCGACATTAGAAATTTTTCAGTTAATTGCAATATCTTATTAATAAATAAATATTTTGACCTGTCATATAAATATATTAAGTTTTATTCAAATCGGTTAATTTGATAAAAAATGTTGGCGAAGTTTCGTGTACTCGCACAAAATTAAAAATGTGACAAGTGAATCTAAAATTTCAATATATAATTCAGTGCTTGTACTTATCGTGATGTAAGGTAGTGAAACCTGAACATAGATGCTTTCCAGGTCAGAAATATCAAACCTTACAGCCATGTCATCACTTTTAACAAAACTTAGTGTAAAGAATTTTTGAAAATTTTGAAATTTCTAGGAGCTACAATATTATGAAATTTAAGGTCGACTTTTTTTAAAATTGTAAGATTTGCGAGACTTTTTTTCGGCTTACAATAAAACTTATACGCATTTTGTAAAAAGATGCTTTTTATAAATAGATTGATAAATGTTTATTTTTCGGCCTGCTGGCCTTAAAAAATTAACTTGCTTACACTTTCATTCTTTTACAGAATTTTCTTAAAAACTCACCTTGAAAATTAGCATCCATTCATACCTTATCTCTGAAACCGCTCGCCCTTTGCCTTGCCTTTCTCGGTTTGTCACGCCTCGTACGTATCGCTTCGCACGCATCGCCTCGCCTCGCACGCTATTGCCTCCGCGGCTAATTGCTAACACTTATCTAATATTTATAATTTTTACAGTTAACTCATATCTACTTCCTCTCCTATTCAAAATTTTTCCTTCTCCATTCCGCTTCCTTCTTCCTTTTCTTCTCCTCCGTCTTACTCAACACACCTTTCACCCATGCTACTGGCCTTTTGTCCCCACTTCTATAAATCAATACCTGCATGCTTATCCTACACATTTCCACCTTCACACGCTCCTCCAAGCAGTGTTTCACTCTTGCATCATCCTTCCCGCAAAGTTCACACATCCTCTTTTCCCTAGAAAGCCAGAACCTATTAAAACCCTTCATGCACCCACATCTCATCCTCGCTATAAGCTTATGATTTCCTTTTTCTCTTTTGTCACACAAATATTGCGCTCTCTCCTTTGGCATAATCCACCTATAGTTCCCGTTAAGCCTTGACTTTCTTATTCTCTCCTTACCTGCTACCTTCTCTCTCTCTCTCCATGGCGTTTTTTATAACCATCTCATATACCTTCCTTCCTTTCTCGAGCATCCTTCTCACCTCATTCATCTGCAGTCCATTTGCACTAAAATACTTTTCCTTTTCAACCTTCATCTCCCCACTCTCTCTCCTGTTCTTCTTCTCCCACCAGCACTCCCTAACCAGCTTACTTCCCCCCTCTTCCAAAAATTTTTTTTCATACGTATACGCCCGACGACTTCTTAGAATCCCTAAACGCTTTCTTCCCGTCACCCTCCTGACAATATGATTAGGCGTGTTCCATGCCAACCCCAGTGTCCACTTTACATACCTCTGCTGTGTCCTATTTACTTCCTCACTTTTCTTCCACCCCCACACCTTTACTACATACGGTAGCACACTCCTCACCAGTGAGTCAAACAATTTCATTCTCTTTTTAAAATTATTTGCGAATAACTTCTTTCCCAACCCCCACACCTGTCTCATCACCGCATTTGCCCTCCTTACTCTCTCTGTTATGTGCCCATCCACTTCCGCATATCCCCGAAACAAGAAACCCAGGTACATAAACTCTTCTACCTCATGCACCGACCTTCCCTTCCGCTTTCACTACCCTGCCTTATCCCTTCCACCAAATTTTCTGGACACCATAACCTTGGACTTTTCCGCATTTAGCTCTAACCTATTCTTATCCAGGTATCTTCTCAACATCTTTATCATCTCCTTTAGGGCCCTCGCTTCTTGCCACGCAACACTATGTCATCTGTATACGCGATTAACCAAATTATAATCCTTCCTACCCTAACTCCTCCCACCACTTCGGCCTCCAGCTTACTTTCCATATCCGCGACTGAAATCGTAAAAAGCGTTAAGCTGTGCAGAAACCCTTGCCTTAACCTCCTTACAATCTAGAGTCCCCCTAATATCCCCTCTCCTCCTCACAACTTATCTTTTATTTCTTTATATATCTACCTAACCCTTTCGATCAGGCCTCTCTCCACTCCCCTCTCGACCATCGCATCCCACAGTGTCCCCATATCCACCGAAGGAAACGTGCCTTTGAGATCCACAAAAAACGCGTACACTCTCGACCCCTTCTTCACTAATTCTCTATCTACCACGTGCTGCAGAACGTAGATATTGTCGATCGTACTCCTACCCGCCCTAAAGCCTGCCTGCGTCTCCGTCAATATGCCTTTCCCCTTGACATCCTTTCGTAGCCTCTCCGCCACCACTATCGCATATAATTTTTCGCCGCATTCATTAACGTTATGCCTCTATAATTTTCCCGACTATCCCTATCTCCTTTCTTATACAGTGGTACTATAAACCCCTCACTCCACTTTCCTGGGAATCCCTCCCCCTTCTATACTTTCTTTACTACCTCCTTTAGCCGCTCCCTAACCTCTTGTGTGCTTAACAGCCACGCTTCGTTCTCTACCTCATCCAGCCCTGCTGCGTTTGACCTTCTTAACTTACTTATATGTGTACCTATCTCCTCATCATTCGACTCCTCCATCTCTGCCTTCCTCGTTCTTCTACTCTTATCATTTCTCTTCTTTGAATCTGTGCCCTAAAATGATTCTTTAAAAAACTCTCTCCACTCTTCACTCCTTATCTTTTTTCTTATACCACTCTACGCTTCCTAAACCTATTTATTATCTTTTACATGTCCTTCTCTGTCTTAACACTTCCTAACTCCTTTTTCAGATCTTTTTCCTTTCCCTGTTCTTTTTTCGTACACATCAATCTAAACCCTTTCCTCATTTTCCCGTATTCCTTCCTTTTCGCAGTTACCTCTTTCCACTCTTTTGCAAACACTCGTTCACTTTCTCTTTCAAATCCTCCTATATATATATTCCACCAAATTCTCTTTAAAGCGTACTTTTCTCAACTGCTCCTGATATTTTTATATCGCCTCCCTCGTCCAGCTCACCCACTCCCACGTCGACACTTCTTCATCTTGCCTTTCGCCGCTGTTCCCCCTTATTCACAACCCTAATGGCTGATGGTCTAATTCTATCCTTCCTTCCACTGCAAATATCTCTACCTCCTCCCACTCTTGCATATTTATGACTACATAGTCTATCACTGATACCCCTACCTTAGTTAAATATGTGTATTTCCCCTTTTCGTCCTCTGTTACCATACCGTTTATTACCGCCCACCCTTTTTCCTCCATCCAGTCCCTTAAAAGCTCCGCCTTCTTATTAATTATCTTATCCTTCGATTTTCTTTAACGGTTCTCCCCCACCGTGTAAAGGACCCTTTTTCTCTCTAGTCTCACTTTAAAGTCTCCCCACAGTGCCACTATACCCTCCTCTCTTTCGCCTATCAAGTCCTTCACCCTTTCTTTAATTCTTTCCATCCCATCCTTATTGCACACTGTCGCAAACTTATACGTTAACCCTCTTATCTATACTGCCCTTATTTTCACGCCCTTCTCCTCTCCCTATCCATGAACTTCTTCCTGTAATCTATTCCTATCACTCGTTATAATTCCCACACTAGCCTTTCCTTACATCTTTACTCAGACCGCCTCCTGTAGTCTCCACCTACACTTCCTAGCAGCTATCTATTCTATCATATTCATTTCTCTCTACTTACGTCTCGACCTGTCCCACAACATGAAATTCCTGTATATACCTCCAGAACTTCTCATCTCTTTTTGTACCTCTGCTACGTTCCAGTACAGTACTTTCACTACTTCTTTACCCTGCTTTACCCCCACTCACCTGCTTTCTACTAAACAAATTCCCCTGCACATTTTTCAGCACCTCTTTCTTTTCGTCCCACACCCACATTTTCTCATCTACTTTTATTTTCTAATACCATACCTTCGCTCTTCCCTGTCTGCCTTCTGTTTTCTTTCCATTCTCAATTCTATTGCCCTTATCCTTTCCCTATTCACCATCTCCTTTTCATTCCTACGCTGTCCCACTTTCTCTTCTATCATATTCTCTAACCTTTAACAAATACTTTTCTGTGAGCCCTTCCTCCTGTCGCCTACTTTCACGTCCCGCCTGCTCTCCACCTTCTCAAGCCTTTTTTCTGACCTTTCCTTCCAGTACCTAATCTCCTCTTTTATCTGTTTCTCTTTAACTTCTTTGGCCTTTCTTATCGACACCACCTCTCTCTTTAATCTTTCTACTTTCTGCCTCAGCTCTTTCATCTCCTTTTCTCATTTCTCGTCTATGATCCTGATGTCCTCCCTGATACCTTCAATCTGCTCCTTAGTCCCCCTCGTCCTCCCCCTGTCCTCTAATCTCACCTGACAGCATCCCGAGCACCTTTTTTTACGACTTCCCCCCTATTTTTTGTGGTGGTGACCTGCGTGTCCTACTGCTCCTCTTGAAAGGACTTTGTACCACGCTTTTCTCAGGACTCTCTTGGCTATCTCGCTTCCTCTTCAAGAGGTCCTCCCCCTCACTTGCGCCAGACACTTTGTGCCGCACATTCTCACTCCTTTTGCTCCCGCCATTACGCTTTTTGCCTCTTCCCGACGCGCCGCTCGACACCAGGCCACCGCACTGTTGGTCGTCGTGGCGTGTGCGAAATTTTCTCCCCGTCAACTTTACTACTAACACTGTCAGCACTCTCGCTGACCACCTCTTGCTCTCCCACGTTCCGCTCTTTAATCGGTAACTGCTATCTCTCCATACAGTACCTTCTGTTACCGACAGATGTCTGTGAGGCTACTGCAGATACCCTTTCCTCTCGCTTGACCTCCCCCAACACTAATAGTACCACCCTTGTCCCCCTCGCAGGTCCAAACCTCCTGACCACAAAATCTCCCAGTCCCTTGCCAACCTAACATCACTTTTCCTAATTATCGAAATCCCACCTCACAACTGCACTAAAAATTAATTTTAATCTCCGCAAGCTAATTCTTGCTTTGTAAGCTTTAATGCTGTTACATGCTTTTGGTTTAATTACTTTAGTTTAAAATGAAGAGGAGAACTAATTTACTTAAAGTTCTATCGACCTG
>JAUELO010005933.1:0-11723 GCA_032357855.1 Amphibolips quercusostensackenii
AACTGGTAAAACTTCTTTCGACTTGGGTGATTGGCTTTTAACTTGGTACAGTGACCTTTCTCGCCATGACATTGAAGCATAGCCAGACAAGTTTCCTGTATCTTATTCATCCACAAATTGATACGCATTTGAGGACCTGCGTCCGTAAAAAAATAATAATCAATAAATAAAAATAAGGCGCTAACTAGTATTAGGGAATCTTCCGTAACTTAATTAGCCCTGAACGAGCTGGAAAAGGTCTTAGTCTTACGGAAAATTCCGTAACGGTAGACAGTTCGTAAAAATAAAATAAATTAATAAATAAAAGTACAATAAATTAACAAATGAAAGTAAAATAAATTAACAAATAAAAGTAAAATAAATTAACAAATAAAAATGCGTGCGTAATGACTTGAAATTTGCGGGCGATTTGAGAGGGTTAGGTGGGGGAGGGGGGCAAAGTTTCCTTGTTCACTCACGAGGTCGATAAATCGAGCCATGACCCACAGGTGACCCATGAATGCCCTTGAGTATTCACTTTTTTTTAATAGTCACATAATGTCCAAGTATATTCTTATTTTTATTTATAGAAAAATAGAAGAAAAATCAATAAAATCGAAGCAGCTCGAGATTTCCAGTCTCGTGCTATAAAATAAATAAATAAAAGTGTGGATATATTATAATGAACCAGAACTTCCTTCGCAAATTTTTATAAAAAGCTTAAAAAGAAGGTACTGTGGAAAAAGTTCTTTTTCTCTAAATAATATCCTTATATGGTCATACTTGATTAAAATTTTTTAATGCATAATAAAGATTTCGAATATCTAAAAAATGTAATGCATAATTTGGTATTTCATTCAGACAGATTTTATTTTAAAATCAAAAACAAAAAATTAGTTACACTTTCAACTAAAGAGATGAATTTTCAGCAGTGAAAAATTAATGTTTTTTTTTTGTTTTGTAAACTCAACTGGTATAAAATTACTAGTGGTTTTTTTGACAAACAAAAAATATGACTTTTTTACCTAAGGAGACGATTTTTTTACAAAGTAGTTTAATGTTTTAAACGGGAAAAATGTGTTTTTTTGACAAAAATTTTTATTTCAAACCAAATAGTTAAATTTTCAACCAAATAAATGGATCTTCCACCAAGAAGTTCAATTTTACGGCAAAGAAGACGAATTTTCAATAACATAAGTTGCATTTTCAACCAAAGCGATTGATTTTTAACTAAAATAAAATGATGAATCTTCAACAAGAATTGTTGAATTTTCAGTTAAAAAAATTAATTGTCAACAAAAAGAAACGAATTTTCAACCCAAGAAATGAACTTTCAAGCAAGAATGAAGAAATTACATTGTCGGTTAAAAAAATATTAATAAAAAATAATGTCCAAGAAAATAAATAAATTTTGTATTAAAAAATATCAATTTTTGAAAATTATTTACAATTTTAACCAAAGGGATTAATTTTTTAACTAAAATACAATGACACAAAAAAAAGAAACTAATTGTCTACCAAATATATGAATTTTCAACTGAAAAGATTATAATTTTAAATAAAGAGCAGATGAATTCAAGTTAAATTTTCAAGCCGGAAGACGAATTTCCATTAAAACAGTTGAGTTTTCAAAACAAAAATATATATTTTCAACTAAAAAGTTAATTTTAAATAAAACAGTTGCATTTTTAATTTAAAAAATACAACATTTACAACAAAAAGAGTTGTTTTCCACAAAAAAGACTAATTTTCTACCAAAAATAAATTTTTTTTTTTTACCAAAAATTGAATAGTTACATTATCAGTTAAAAAGTAATTTAATACAAAAGTAATTTCAAAGAAAATAGTTACATTTTCCATTGGAAAATAAATTTTCAACAAAAAAACAGCTAATTTTTAACTAAAGAGATAAATTTTTAACTGAAATAAAATTATGAATCTTTAACTAGAATAGTTAAATTTTCCGTTAACAAAATTAATTCTCAACAAAAGAAAATAATTTTCAACCAGAGATGAATTTCTAACTATGATGAAATTATGAATCTTTAACTAAAACAGCTAAATTTTCAATTGAAAAAA
Organism: Amphibolips quercusostensackenii; assembly: GCA_032357855.1. Taxonomy (NCBI): domain Eukaryota; kingdom Metazoa; phylum Arthropoda; class Insecta; order Hymenoptera; family Cynipidae; genus Amphibolips; species Amphibolips quercusostensackenii. The sequence goes on from JAUELO010005933.1 coordinate 2,059, forward strand.
TTAATTTTCAACACAAAAAAAATTTTTTTTACCTAAGAGGTAAATTTTTAACCAACAATGAAGAAGATACATTATCAGTTAAAGAAATAATTTAAAACGAATATAATATTTAAGTAAACAGTTACATTTTTAATTGAAAAAGATTATTTTCAACAACCAGTTGAACTTTTAACCAAAGAGATAAATTTTGAACTAGAATAAAATAATGAATCTTTAACTGGAATAGTTAAACTTTTATTTAGAACAATTAATTTTCAACAACAAAAAAACCTAATTTTCTACCAAACAAATTAATTTTTAAATAAAAAAAGATCAGCATTTTTTAATTTTAAACTAAGAAGTTAATTTTCAACAAAAAAGTTGAATTTTAATATGAAATACAAAATTTCCACCATAGAGAGTTTTTTAACAAAAAGATAAGTGATCTACTAAAATAATAATTTTTTAACCAAAAGTGAAATAGTTATATTTTCACTTAAAAAAATTAATTTTAAATAAAAAAACACAAAAATTTTCTACCTAAGAGATCAATTTTCAAGCAAGAATGGAGAAGCAACATTGTCAGTTGAAAAATAATTTCATACAAAAATAATTTTTAAGAAAAAAGTTAAATTCTTAATTAAAAAAAAAAACAATTTCCCATAAGCAGATAAACTTTTAAAAAAAGAGATGAATTTTGAACTGAAATAAAATAATGTACCTCCAACAGGAATAGCTAAATTTTTCGTTAAAAAATTGATTTTTAACAAAATAGATTAATTTTTAATTAAAGTGAAATTATGAATCTCCTACTGAAATAATTGAATTTTCAGTTAAAAGAATTCATTTGCAACAACAACAAAAAAACAAATTTTCAACCCAAGAGATGAATTTTTAACTAAAATGAAATTATAAATCTTTAATTTAGAATAGTTAAATTTTCTGTTAAAAAATAATTTAAAACAAAAAATATATATATAGCAAATAATGAAATTTTCAATTAAAAAAGATCAATTTTCAACAAACAGTTAAACTTTTAACTAGAGAGATGAATTTTTTAACTAAAATAAAATGATAAATCTTCAACTGGAGTAATTAAATTTTAATCACAAAAATTAATTTTCAACCAAAAAAACCTGAATTTTCAACCTGAGAGATAAATTTTTAACCAAAAATGGATAAGCTACATTGTCAGTTGAAAAAAAAATCAATAAAATAGTTACAATTTTAATAAAAAACAATCAATTTTCAACAAACAGTTAAACTTTTAACCAAATAGATGAATTTTTAAGTAAAATAAAATTATAAATATTCAACTAGAATAGTTAAATTTCTATTGAAAAAAATTCAGTTTCAATTTAAAAAAAATAGTTTTTAATCTAGAAAATGAATTTTGAACTAAAATAAAATGATGAATCTATAACTGGAATAATTCAATTTTTAGTTTAAAAATTAATTTTCAACAAAAAAAGCAACTAATTTTCAACGAAAAAGTTGCATTTTTAATAAAAAAATGCAAAATTTCCACCAAGAAGAGTAGTTTTCTACCAAATAGACGGATTTTCAAGAAAAAAAATCATTTTTGAACCAAAAATGGAATAGTTAATTTTTCACATTAAAAAATTTGCTTTCATCAAAAAAAAAAAAATAAGATAATGAATTTTCAACACAAAAAGATAAATTTTCAATAAATAATTAAAGATAAATTTTTAAAGCGAAAAGAAAAATAAAAAAAATCAAAATTTCACTAACAAAATATACATTTTTAACCAAAATTTTCAACTCAAATAGACGGATTTTCTACAAAAAATTAAATTTTTAACCAAAAAATTAATTTTTAAACAAAATTGTTGAATTTTCAACAAAATAATAAAAATTTCAACTTAAAATATAATCGCCAGGAGAAAGAAGCTACAAAAAAATAGAAATACAAGGCAAATAATTGACTGACAAAAATATGATATCAGGGTGGCCACGAAACTTCAGTTTCAAAAGTCCCTAATTTTTTCCTCATTAATTTTTCATTTCCCCTGACCATTTAAATTCAATGACCAGAATTTAAATCTTGTAACATTTTTAGCATAGAATCTTTTATACATAAAAAAGAAACAATTTCAAATTGAAATTGAAAATTTTGAAATTAATTATATTTGACAGTTATTTAAAGTAGGGGTAACCACCCTACAATGGATAATTATTAATTAAGAGCACCAATAAAATGAAAATAATTAATTTTAGTTTTAATTTATTAAAACGTATAGTTTCTTATCTATTAATTAAATTAAATTAATTATTTAACATACATTAGTATTTTTAATTAATGATTATGCACTGTAGGGAGGTTTCTCCTACTACACAGCAAAAAAAAATCTAGCCGCAAGTTTATTCTGAACTTGCATCCAGTTAACCAAATAATAAGACTGTGCAGCCTGTCTGCAAGATTAATCGGAATCGTCTAGCAGCAAGAGTGGATTACACTCTTACCGCAAGAGCGTATCGCGCTGATTATCGCACGACTTGACCCGTCCAACCGTCGAAAAGGTGGTCGACTGATGCATCAAATAAAGTAGGATCTCCGGCCGTATGATTCATTCTCACTAGCAGCAAGAGCGCTCTACTCTTCGTATCTGTGTCAGACGATGCCAACCTTGCAGTAGGAGTGTTGTCTTGCTGCTACGTTAAAATTTAATACAAGAGTGACCAATTTTGAAGATTCTTTTTTTGCTGTGCTGTATTTTAATCCCTGGCTTTTTCCTGACTTTTCCCTGACTGCCAGATTTTTTTTGACCTACGGCCACCCTGTACCAAAATTTCATTATTGTAAGAAAAATGACGATAAACAATTTTCACAACTCATTAAGTAAATAATAATAATAAACCTGTGACCGTAAGATTAATAAGGGAGGCAATGAATTCTTATCTTATCTTGAGCTTATCTTATTCTGATACTTAACTGCTGCTCTTGAGATGTATTTCAAAATTTTATTTTTACAAGTCATTAAGTAAATTTTATTTCTGACTTACCTAAATAAAAGAGTTCTGGTATTTTTGCAATACTAAATATTACCCTGGCTCCTGCATGTGATAGGGTGCCAATTGCAATAATCAAAGTGTCCCTTAATTTAAAAAATTTGCTCATTACTGGCACGCCTAAGAGCATAGCTGAAAGATTACGAAAATATGTAATTAGTTTTTTTTTTATTAAAATAAAAAATATGTAAATTTGAATTAGGATGACCAGACGGCTTGACCGGAAAATCAGGACATTATCGTTTATTAGCGTAATTTAAGGAAAAAAGTTACTACAAAATACAAATTTCAACTAAAAAAATAAATTTTCTACCAAATAGAATCATTTTTCATTTTCTACCAATTAGAATCATTTTTCATCAAAAAAGATAATGTTTACTAAAATACAAAAAAAATTAACAAAATGATTAAATTTTTAACCAAAAAATTAATTTTTAACAAAGAAGATTAATTTTCTACTTATAATAATTATTTCCACCAAAAAAGATTAATTTTTAACAACATACAGAAAGTTTAAAGAAAATAGTTAAATTTTTATCCAAAAAACGAATTTTCAACAAAGCACATAAATTTTTAACTAAAAAACATCAATTTCTAGTGCAAAATGAAATAGTTATATTTACAGGTGAATAATTAATTTTTAAGCATAAAAAAAATTTTTCTACAAAATAGCTTAATGATGTAATAATAGTTAAATTTTTAAACCAGAAATGAATTTTTAACAAAGAATATTAATTTTTTCCCCAATAAGAATAATTTTCTACAAATAAAGATAAATTTTCAACTTAATACAGTAATTTTAAACAAAATAGTTAAATTTTTATTAAAAAAATTAATTTTCAACAAAACACAGATATTTTCAATTTGAAAAATCGATTTTTAGCCCAAAATGGAATATGTGATAATATCTACACTTAAAAAAATTAATTCTTAACCATAAAAAAAGAATTGTCTACAAAATAGTTTAATTTAAGGCCAAAAAATGAATTTTCAAGAAGAAAGTTTATTTTGCTAACAATAAATATTATTTTTCACTCAAAGATTAATTTTTAACAAGTTGGGTTAATTTTTTACAAATTAGAATATTTTTTAATGGAAAAAATTAATTTTTAACATAGAAGATTAATTTCCTACCAAAAAAGATTGATTCTAAACAAAATACCGAAATTTCTAACAAAATAGTCAAATTTTTACCTCAAAAAATGTTTTTAAACACATCAGATGAATTTTCTAATAAAAGGAAAGAATTTTCGAAAAAACACATTGATTTTCCACTAAAAAATGTCATTTTTCCACCCGAAATGAAATGGTTATATTCACAGTTTAAACAATTAATTTTTGACCGTCAAAAAAAATTTTCTAAAAAATATTTCAATTTTCAACAAAAAAAATGAATTATGAATAAGGAAGATTAATTTTCTACCAAAACGAATAGTTTTCTACCTAAAAAAATTAATTGTTCATAAAGTAGGGGAATTTTTAACAAAATAGTTAAATTTTTTCCCAAAAACTAAATTTTTGACAAAGGATAATAATTTTCTACTAAAAACAAAAAATTTTTAACAAAACACATAAATTTTCAGCTAAAAAGTATTAATTTTCAGCCTAAAATAGAATAATTGAATTTGAAGTGCAAAATTAATTTTTAACCATGAAAAAAGAATTTTCTACAAAATAGTTAAATTTTTAATCAAAAGAGAAATTTTCAATAAAAAAGATTAGCTTTCTGCGAACGAAAATAATTTTCTACCAAAGAAGATTAATTTTAAAACAAAATACAGAAATTATTAACCATCAAAAAAAGATTTTTTTACAAAATAGTCTAATAGTATAATAATAATAATAGTTAGATTTTTAACAAAGAAAATTAATTTTCTACCAATAAGAATGGTTTTTAACAAAAAAGAATGATTTTTAACAAAATTCAGAAACTTTTAAGGAAGTAGTTCTATTTTTATACAAAAAATGAAATTCCAACAAATAAGATTAATTAATTAATTAATTAATTAAAAAGAAAGAATATTTAACAATACACATGAATTTTTAACTAAAAAACATCAATTTTTAGCACAAAATGGAATATATTATTTACAGTTAAAAATTAATTTTTAACCATAAAAAAGTAATATTTTACCAAACAAATAAAATTTACACCAAAAAATTAATTTTAAACAGAGAAGATTAATTTTCTACCAAGAAGAATAATTTTTTACCAAAAAAGATTAATTTTTTCACAAAATACAGGAATTTTTTTAAAAATAGTCAAAATTTTACCACAAAAATGAATGTTCAACAAATAATTTTAATATTTTACAAAAAAGAAAGAATTTTTGACAAAATACATAAATTTTTAGCTAAAAAATATTAATTTTTAGCACCAAATCAATTAGTGATATTAACATTTTGAAAAACTAATTTTTTAACACAAAAAAGGAATGAATTTTCTATAAAATAGTTAAATTTTCACCTTAGAAATGATTTTTCAACAAAGAAGATTAATTTTCTACCAAAAAGAAAGAATTTTTAATAAAATACATAAATTTTTAGCTAAAAAATATCAATTTTCAGCCCAAAACGGAATATTTATATTAACAGTTGAAAAAGTTGATTTTTAATCATAAAAAAAAGAATTTATCACAAAATAGTTGAATTTTTAAAGAAAGAATTATTTTTCAACAAAGAAGATTGATTTTTTACTGATAAAAATAATTTGATAACAAAAAGAATAATTTTTAATAAAATTTAAAGTTTTACCCAAAAAAATGAGTTTTTAAAAAAACGCATGAAGTTTCCACTAAAAAAGGTTAATTTCCGCCCAAAATGGAATGGTTATATTTAAAGTTAAAATAATTAAATTTTAACCATAAAAAAGAATATTCCACAAAATAGTTAAATTTTTGAATAATAAAATAAAGTGATAACCATAAAGATTAATTTTTTATTTAAAAAATTAATATTATACCACAAAAGATGAATTTTTAACCAAATAGTTGAATTTTCAACTAAATAAGTTAAAGTTCAACCAAGTGGAACTATTTTGTTAAAGATTTATTTTTTTTACGATTCATTATTATAGTTAAAAACCTTTTTTTTTTAAATGAAATGTAACTGTTTTATTGTAAACTTTTTTTTAATTAGTTTAAAATTAATTTTCCATCTAAAAATTTAACAAAAAAAGAGTTTCAATGAAATAGTTGAGGTAGTGACAAAAAAGATGAATTTTCCACAAAAAGCATAAATTTTCAACTAAAAAAAAAAAACAATTTTCAACCAAAAAATGAATAGTAATATTTATGGTTTAAATTATTTAAAAACAATAAATCAATAAATTTTCATCAAAATAGTGAAATTTTGAACTAAAGAAGTCAATTTTTAACAAAATAAATAAATTTCCAACTGAAAAGGGTACATTTTGAAGAAAAAATGTAATATTCAAATTTTTAGTTAAAAAAATTAATTTTTAACTAAAGAAAAACAATTTTTTAACAAAATAGTTAAATTTTTCGAACAAAATATGAAATTTTAACAGAGAAAATTAATTTTCTACTAAAAAGGCATAAATATTTAACCAAACACATAAATTTTCAACTGAAAAAGATCAATTTTCATCCCAAAATCAAAAAGTTACATTTACAGTTGGAAAATTCAAATTGTAACCATAAGTGGAATTATTCTGTTAAAAATGTATTTTTGTTGTTAATAATTCATTATTTTAATTCAAAAATCTTTTTTTCATTAAAATGTAACTGTTTTGTTGAACGTAACTTCTTTATTAGTTAAAAATGAATTTTTCAACTAAAAATTTAACTATTTAATTTTTGGTTGAAAAAGTATCCTTTGTAGTTAAAAATTCATGTATTTTGTTAAAAATATATGTCTTTGATTAAAATTGAGCTATTTTTTTAAAATTCGTTCTTTGTTGTTGTTAAGAATTAATTTTTTTTCAAACTAAAAATGTAACTGTTCCATTTTGGTAGAAAATTGAACTTTTTTAGTTAAAAAGTCATGTGTTTTGTTAAAAATTCGTCGTTTTTGGTAAAAAATTAATATTTATGCTTGAAAATTCATATTTTTGGTGAAAAATTAAAAAATTTGTATTAAAATTCATATTTTTTTTTATTGAAGATTCATCTTTATAGTAGACAATTCATTTCCTTGGTTCAAAATTCAACTATTTGATTAATATTTAATTTTCAACAAAAAAAAAAGAGTTTTTGGTCAAGTAGTTAAAGTTTCGCGAAAAAAATGAATTTTCGACAAAAAACAAACCTTTAATTTTTAATTTTTCATGTATTTTACATGCATTTCCAAGTGAAAAATATCAATTTTGATCCAAAAATGGAACAGTTACATAATTAGTTTAAATAATCACTTTGTAATCATGAAAATGAATTTTCTACAAAATAATTAAGCTTTTAATCAAGAAAATCTATTTTCAACCAAAAAATTTAATTTTTTTACCAAGAAGATTGATATTTTATCACAAAAAAAGGACTTTCATCCAAATGCTTTAATTTTAAACCAAATAGTTGAAGTTTTAACTAAAGAAGATAAACTTTGAACCAAACACGACGTAGATGAAATTCTAGATAAAAAATTTATTTTTAACAAAAAAAAAAAGAAGTTTTAAACAAATAGTTGAATTGGTAACCCAAAAACTTAATTTTCAACTATAAGGAATCTTCAATAAAAAATATGAATTTTGAACTAGATAGATGAAATTTCGGACACAAAGATGAATTTTCAACCAAGAAAGATTTTTCAGTCAAAAGGGAAAAATTTTTTCCACAATGTGAAATATTCATGCCAGAAAGACGATTTTTCTACAAAACAGTTAAATTTATAAATCAAAAAATGAAGTTTCAACAAAAAAATAAACAAAAACAAGTCAAAAATTTGGGTCAACCCAAAAAGACGATTTTTTAACTAGTCTAGTCTAAGTCTATTTTATGGGGTTAAAAAAACCCCATAAGTAAAAAATTGGGTTTTGCGAGTTTTTGCCGTTAATTATTACTTTTTCGCTGTTTTTTTTATACAAACCGCTTCTAATACATAAAATGCTACTTTATATTGATAATTAGATGTTTAAATAAATTGTTTAAACAATTTATTATTGTCTAAAGCAATTTAAAAAAAAATAAAGTTAAAAAGTCGGTTTTTTTTATTTTTTAACTTGGTCTGAACTTTCTAGTAAAAGATAGACGATAGTTAATTAAATTCAACAAAAATAATAGTTTAAACTATTTATTATTGTTTATAATATGCTTTAGAATCATGCTAGATAGTTGCGATTTTTTCTCAAATTTTTATTTTTTTCCATTTTTCACTTGACAAGGTAATAATTAATTGCAAGTTAAGGAAAATAATTCTTCAAACAATTTAATATTGTTTATAACTAGTTTTCTTACGTAATTAATAAATAGTTGCGGTTTCATCTGAAAATTTTAAATTTGCTTTGGCTTTTGAGTATTAAGCAATATATATTTTTTCTGAATATATTTTTCTGAAATCAAACAGATATTTGAATTATTCTTCAAATTTTATATATAAATCACAATAAATGTAAATTACTCAATTTTCTTTGAAGTAGTAATAAAGAACTTTTTTGTTTAAATTGATATTATCATTTATTACTTGTTAACAGCGTAAAAGCCAAAACAAAGTTAAAAATCTCAGAAAAAATGCAACTTTCTAGCAATTATTTAAAAGCAGATAGTTATCAACAATAATAAATGGTTTAAGCAATTATCTTTGTTAACTTGCATTAATTATTATCTCGCTATGTAAAAAGTAGGTGAATGTTAAAAATTTTAGAAAAAAACGCAACTTTCTAATATTATTCAAAGAGAATATTATCTTAATTAATAATAAATTGTTTAAACAATAATTTTTGTTAACTAGAATTAATTATTATCTCACTCTAATTAAAAAATGGATAAAAGTGGAAAATTCGAATAAAAATTGCAATTTTCAAGCACTAATCTAAGAGAATATTATTATAAATAATGAATGGTTTCAGCAATTCGTATAAGCATCTAATTATCGGTAGAAAGTAGAATTTCATGTATTAGAAGCAGTATGTATTGAGAAGACCGCGACAATTGAAAAAAATAAATATAAAATAAATAAAATAGATATAATAAATGAAATAAAAAAATTAAGATAAATCGAATAAATAAATAGATTACAATTAAGAGTTAAAATAAATTATACTTCGGTGTTTTTATGATTCCGGGAATTTTATAGTGTCGGGAATTTCATTTTTTAGAATTTTTCAGTCGCCCTTAGAAAATTTTCGAATTATAAAATATCTAAACTATTTTAGAAAACTACCGAATTCAAACAATAAGAAAATTGTTTTTTAATCAATATTATTTATTTATTGAAAATACAATAATCAAATATTTTTATCTAAGTAAATTTTTCTTAAATATTTAAAGTTTTTTAGAATTATTGTTTAAATTAAAAATAACAATAATCGTATAAAAAATAAATTGAAAACACGTGTGCGCCTCGAACGAAAAAATAAATTCCTTCATAAGTTTTTTTTTAACCTAATAACATTTTCCAATTATACATTGCAGAATTTATTTCAGCAATGATTGCAGCAATAATCAAAGTTTCCTTCTAATTTAGAATTTAGCATTAAAATTTTT
>JAUELO010005940.1:0-11723 GCA_032357855.1 Amphibolips quercusostensackenii
CCAACCTGCTCTTTTAAGAGCAACTTGAGCGTAGTCTCTATTTGTTACCAACAATTTCTCAAGTCGGTTTTTGCAGTCCTTGCTTCCTCAACCACACAAACACATCCAGTGGTTACAACCCTAGACGCCTTAACGGGAAGCCCTTAAGTAGTACCTACTGGATAGGATAGTGTGAAGGAAACAGATGAAGGCTGAATGACCCACGGGTGAATGGGTCCCAACAAGAGGCAGAGGAAGGCACTTCAAAAATATCGAGCCATTGCTGACGGTTGCCAAAGTGCTCCGTCCTATCGCCGAGGCCACCAGGGGGTGTCTCGTCTAATCGCCGACGGCCACCAGGAGGTGCCCCGTCTCATCGCTAACAGTCACTAAGGGGTGTTTTGTCCCATCGCAGGCGAGTACCAGGAGGTGCCCAGTTTAATTGTCGACAGCCACCAGAAGGTGTCCTGCCTAGAGGAGTCCCTCATAACTTCGCCCGGTCGACTACCTCCACTGCCAGCAGGTTCGTTTACACCAAAAAAAAGCTTGTAGGGTACGACAAAGTTTCCGAGCCGAATTCTCGGCAGCTTGAAAAACTCTCATACTAGTCGACTTGAACCAGGATCAGACACTGGTAATCGCTCGCACATCGAGGAGGGCATTTTATTTTACCTGGCCGAGCCAATTCCGGATGGGCACAATCCAGAAATACTTCCAAAGCCTAGAGAAGCACGTAGCGTTATTTGATTAAATCAGCGGCCTCTCTCGGGGCCAACAAATACAGACGTAGGTATACTTCCTTGTTCGACAACATTGTGGAACGTATCACAATCCGTTAACTATTCTAATTTTTTTACGCCATTTTTATCCTCTATTTTTAAGTTGGCATTTTTTACCAAAAATTTGTCATCAGCGATCTCTAAAACCCCCGAAAGAGCACTTTTAACACAATATGTCAACTTTTCTTAATTTTCGTCGCCATTTTGAGTGCGACATTTTGTATTTTACACTTCTGACCAAAAATGTGTAATCAGCGCTCCAAGAAACCTCCGGATGAGAACTTTCATATCAATCCGTCAAAGCTAACAAAATTTCGCTGCTACTTTAAATCCGTCATTTTGAATTTTGCTTTTTTGAGCAGAAATTCGTGATCAGCGACCGTGAAAACCCCAGGGTAAGCACTTTTGGCCTGATTGTTTGATGCATCGCGATGTTAATAATTTTGGCCTAGATTTCGGGTCCCCCGGCCCACTGTGCTCCTCTTCTATCACAGCATCTTCAATTCCGATTTTCTCTCTCTTTCTTCCTCTCTCGCTTTTTTCTCTTACTCTCTTTTTCTTTCACTCTCTATTTCTGTCTGTGATTCTGCTCATGACCAAAGGCACTTTTCAAATACAAGAGACAGTTAAATTTAAGCCGAATTTTTCATTATGCTTTATTAAATAAAAATGTTTACAATAAACAAAGCCATTATTTTTCTGCATACATTTCTCTACAGTTAAGGCACTTTTGCCATCGAATTGGAAGCTTTTTAATTTCAGTATTATAGAACGAAGGAAGATAAGTCTGAAGCCTATTGCGCAAGAAATTGCGCAAATAGATGCCAGATTTTTGTATGATATTCCCGGTGCGTATTTAAAGTATTATTTTCTTTGTTTCCTCTTTACGCATGTAAAGTTTTAGGGATTCTTTTTTTTTGTAAATATAATAAAGTAATCAATATAATTGTATTTATCATTTCTCACGGACAAAATCACTTTTTTGGCTTTTCATGAATTGCAAGGTGCTTTTCACGGTTAAATATTATTCCTAAGATAATAATGAGTGATTGTTCACAGTATTATATCAAGCATCACCGATAAATTGTTGTATGTACAAGAAAGACATTTTAGAATTATTTGCACCTCTTGGGTCAATATTATGTCTTAAAACGTTGAGATAATGGAAAATTTTGGCAACAGGTTTGGCTCGTTAATGCACCAAATACTTTTGGTATTACCTAGTGAGCCTTTTGGGTTAGAACCAAATGTTCCGAATTCGACATGCGTAATTTTCTCAATGATTTATTAAACGACGGACCATGTACTGATTCATTTTCATTTTTCGGTAAAATTTGGCTGCAAGAAGAAACTAAAAGCCGTTATAGTTTAATTTTTAATTGTTTTGACATGAATTAAAGCTTTGCAAAACATAAGTATATAACTAACAAAATCGGAATTTTTCAGGAAAGCTGAGTAACATTTTATGAAATTAAAATCGCCATTTAAAGATAAAACAAAGCTTTACTCATGAGCTAAGGTTATTCTGAATTCAGACCAGAAAAGTATGATTGAAATAATTATCGAGTTCAAAAAAATTTTAAGTGGAAGTTTACATTCATAAAGCAATAAAAATCTAAAATTAAAACATGCTTAATTGCCGATTTTTGGCTTGTTTAGTGTGTGATGGTAGATCCTAAATTTGTCGGTAAATTTTTAGTTCGGATTCTTTCCGTAAACGGTCTAGCAGATCTTATGTACTCAATCACAAACTGAACATCAGACTCGTTTTGTTTTTACCATCCAATCCTCTTGTTCAGTGAGTGCAAGCGTCTTTTAGTCTTTCGATCCATCGTCGGTCTTAGCCTTTGATTTGAATCAGTCAAAGCTCTCGCCGCACCATAAACTGAACAGTTGATGGCAAAGGGTTTGAACTCTTTCTGAATATCCTCACAAAGGAAGTCATTGATTTTAGCCAGATCTTAAGGCTGAGGAGTAATCTGGATGATAATATTCCTCCTCGTCCAAATATCGCTATCTTCTCTAAGGTGGTGCCTGCTTTCTGCGTTTGGTCCTAATGTCGCTTCCTCCTCTGCGTCTAAGACTTGTTCACACAGCGTTTTTAGAATTGGTCCGCGTACATATCTAGTCTGTCACTATTGTTTTCGTGAGTAGCTAGAGAAAGGATTTGCCTATTTATGTAGAGCTTTACATGCACGGACAAGGCTGCATATTCTGAGAGGTCACCTTGCATCTCAGTCACAGTTAAAGGCACCTCCCCTAGGCGACATTCAGCTTTCGGCACGGTTGTTACGCCTCTTCTTAGGGGTTATTCCTTTGGGACCATCCCTGGACCATTGTTGCGACCGCTTGTAAATTATTGTCACCATATTCAGCAAAAGTCCTTAGTACAAGAACACTGTGTACGCAACCTAAGGACGCGTCCGATGGCTTTGTCATAGGCTCTCTGGTTCAATTTCAAATTGATTGAAACCAAATATTTATATATAATTAAAAGTTCGTCATTAGAACAACCGCGGAAATTCGCTAGGAGCTGGTGCTAATCTGAGAAACTGCACCCGCTCTCATCGAAATAGCGGTAAAATTTCAGATGTAACCACGTCTTACGACCGTGAGATAGGTGTTTACAGTCCGTGGTGGACTCAAAATGATGATCTGGCAAAAGTCTCGTGCTTTTCAGGCTATCAGACAGTAAAAACTTGGCACCTACAAGAACGCTAAAGATCAGGACGATAAGCTTAACAGAATATTCCAAGTATAACCGTTGCAACTCCCTTATAAGATCTCTATACCTCTCTTTCTTTTCAATCTTCTTGGCTGTGATGTTTTAGTCAAATGGTGCCAAAAATTTAATAACGAACATGGTTTGTTTTTTAAAGTCAAGGAGAACCATGTCAGGCCTCGAGTGCGCAACAGAAACAATTGTCAAGCATATAAAGTTCCAGTATATGCGGCACTTCTCATTCTTGACAATTGACTCTATTTTTTTAGGAGTGTTTAGCGGAGCGGTATTTAAGCTTATGCCATAAGAGTGACAGAGATGATAATGAAGCACTCTTAGTGCCGCATTGTGCCTTTGGATGTAGGTCGTTCCCGCATGAGTTAGACAAGTACATAGTATGTGTCTGAGATGATCAGGGTGTGCATGCCACGCTCTGCAGCAATCATTATGAATGTCTTTGCTCAAAATGTAGAGACGTTGTGCTAAAATGGAAAATGCGGTGCATTCTCTTGTCAAAATAAACTTACTAGTCGATAAATTAATGTATTCTACATAAGACTTAGGACTATTTAGGTATTTAACTTATAAACTATAATTTGTTTTAAATACTACTTCAGTATTGTGCGCTTTTGTGGTACATAGATTCCTCGCGTATTAGAACGGTCTCTCCGCAATATTAAATTAAGCAGCTTTCCCGTTATTAACATCAGACGCGAGGCTAGTTTTAAAATATTCAAAATGGTAAACTGCATTTTAAGATTAGGTCACTATTATAGTGAATGTTATTGATGATCTTGAACGGCCTCACCGCATACTCTGTTTTTAAGACTAGTATTAATGATCATTTCATCTGTTTCAATTTTTATTATACAAAACTGTGGTGATTATGTGTGCCTGAGAAATACGAGTACCTTCTCTTTTTTCACATATCCCTGCATAATAAGATAGTCAGGTTTTCCCTCTTTAGCCCGTGCCACTCTCCAAAAATGCTGAGCCATACGGAGATCGAGGGAAGAACTACGATCGATTTGTTGGTTTAGTTCCTTTTCATGCGGGGTGTAGTTTTACCTCTGAGAAAATCACACCTAAAGCCAGCTAGTAAAGGCTTTAGAGCCGACAAGCTGAACGTCCTGAAACTGAAGCTCAGTGAATATATGAAATTATTACGCTGAAATTTCTGGCAAAGGTTCCCTAGGTTAAGCCTGAAAACAGCGCTTTAAGTTTTCCTTGCTCAAAATTAACTTCGGCGCATTTTTCTAACCTAAATTTCATTCCAATCTTCCTAGTGTACTTTTTGACAATCCCTAGAGCTAGATCTAGTTGCTCTTCATTTCTAGCATAGATCTTGAGATTATCTATGTAAAATACATGAGTGATCCAATGCTTTAAAAATTTGGGTTTGCGTTAGAAGTACCCTTGGGAATCGTGCGAGATAAAATGGCAATAATATGATGCAAAAGAGGAGAGGGCTCATGGTGTCGACCTGAAAGTCTCCTCTCTAAAAGGTGACGTTTTTAATTGCCACACGATATTTTCCACCCAAAATGTTAAGCTATTTCGTTTATTCGGCTATTTTGATTTTGGATATGAGGTGAAAATGCCGGCCAGATGATTGTGCGTTGATGCTTTTGACGATTAGGGCAAGTATTTTTGGCCTCATTTTACGCAAAGTCGTATTGAATCGATTTTCCTTTTTTTTTTTAATGAGACTGACTCTTTCGAGATTAGACTGCCATACTTGACGCGATTTTAAAAATTCATAAATTATTCACAGTGTAAGAGAAATCATAGGTAAGACTACTAGATTTCTTCTACTATTACAGTTCTAATGGACGTAAAGGCTTTTGTGGCATATACGTCTTTCAAAAAAATAATGAGTAAAATTCTGTTGAAAACCCATTGGCGGCAATCTGGAATTCCAGTGACAGATACGCAATTCAGATAACTTTGAAATCCATTTAAATCAAGGGAATGAATTTTTGTTTCCTGAATTTTTTGCACACAAATAATGCTGCTAAATAGGATTGGAAAAATATATTTATTTAGTTTTTAAAATCAACGTGACACATTTTTAATATTATTTTAAAAAGGGGCCTTATCTAACCTATGATCTTAAAGAAATTTTAATTACGTTAAAAACTTGCCTGATAAATATTTTGTAAAGAGCGATTTTATATTTACTCTATACACATGATATAAAGTTCTCTGAGCTTTTTGAAGCAAAATAATTCAAATACGTACGGTTATTTTAAACGTTATCTGAGTTACTCAAGGTGAAATAATTAAACACGTGCGAGAGTTTAAAATCCACTTAATGAATTATGTGATACGCAAGTATCTCAAAATATTACGTTTCCACGAAGCACGAAAATATTCGTAATTTACGCTGTTCTTGAAATTCGGTGTTTTATCAGCTTTTCCTGCATTTTGTAAAAATGAAAATGTATAATACTCTTGTATTAATCTTATATGTTTTTTTAAATTCTATTGGTAAGTAAAAAATAAATTATTATCTTTTTGACATTTCTATGAATTTTTATGATGAAGAACAATCATTGTTACTGTTTGTCGAATATTCAAGGTTCGAATCCGAAATATAAAACTTTTGTCTTTAAATCTCAAAGCTTTAGAAGTTTTGTATATTTTTGTAAAGAATATCTCTTAGGTAAAAAAACTAAGATATAATAGATTTTCAGGATATTTAAATCATTTCTCGAATTAATCGCCCTCAAAATCTCGCGTTACTCGCTTTTTCCAAAATGACAATTTTGATTTTTTTTTTGTGACATTGAAGCACGGACAAATATATTAAGTGTGTAAATGTATTTTTTATTGACAATGACGTCATAACTTTTTAACACAAACAAAATGCTACAAAACCGCGTTATTTTACTAACCTTATTACAAAAGATATCTTATAAAATTTAGTATTTGCAATACATTTTTAACATTACATTTATTAGTCTTTTTTATCTCATCACAGAAATATCATCAGGTACGCCGCCAAAAACTAGAGACTTTCTGGCAAATTTTGGGATGAGTAACGAACATGCAAATAATCAAGGTAACCATAGTTCCAATAAAGACTCATAACAGAAATATTTTTCAATAAACTAATTTTATATTGACCGTTTGAAACTATCAATAATCTCTTAAGCCAATAAATACTTGACACGTATGAAACTTTATTCATAATGTTTAAAAGAAGTGTTCAAAAAATTATAATATACCAGGATTTATTTTACTGAGCTTTTTTTGTACGCTCCTTCCCTTTTAAAGCTGCCGTTTCATAAGATTTTTTTGCAGAAAAAAAAACCAGAACCTTTTTAGAAAGTCCCTACTGATAATGTCTCTGTTGCAGATTATCGCGTAGGGAACAATATTGTAGAAAAATCAGTATATGCCCAAAATAAGTTTCTCATATTCATTTTTCTATAATTCTTTTCATGACAATAGGAAAGTTGTTGTAGAAAATTATTATACAAAAAACAATTATTAAATCATCAGCATTGGGATAAATTAAACCAAAATTTGGAAGAAATAGATTTTAAAATTACTTTAAATTTCATTGAAGTCTTCAAAATTCTTTGTAATCTTTCGGAATCCCTAGATACCTTTGGAAATATTTCTAAATCTATCAAAGTCTTTGGAATCTATTGAAATTTTTAGATATTCCTCTAAATTGTTGAAATCTTCTAAAATTATTAAAATACTTTAAGATCCTACAAAATCTCTTAAAATCTTTAAAATCCTTCGAATTTTTTTTTTCATGAATGTCTCTTGAAGATGTTAAAATTCGTAACAATCTCTAGAATCTTCAAAACCTTTTAAAATTTCGTAAAATCATACGTAAAGCCTTAAAAACGGTGAAAGTTATTAGGAATCTACTAAAATCCTTTGAAATCCCTCAAAGTCCCTGAAAATATTTGGAAATCTTTGAAATCTACTTAAATCTCTTGAAATATTTTTAAATCTTACGAAAGTCTTTGAAACCCATAATCTTCTTATAAGATCTTTTAAAACCGTTAAAACTCCTTGAAATTAGTGGAAATGTTTGCCAATATGTAAAAACTTTTGTAAATCCTATAAGGTCTAACCAACTTATTTAAAGTTAGGCAGAATGTACAATACTTTTCAATCCGATATTTCTCAGGATTTAAAAAGGACTACTCTTACATTCACAATTACAACCACATTCACAATTCTTAATAAAGCTGTTAATTTTCTACATCATTTTTATTTATTTATAAAATAAAAAATGCTTAAGGCTTTTTTGTGAGAAGCTACCTAGCAAAAACATTTATGAATGACTCCAAACTTTCCTTACAATATTGACACAAGAGATTCATGATATATCAGCATCCGATTGTCTACTGTGAAAAAAATTTAATCCTCTGCTTCTTGTTGCAGAACTGAGTTCGCAGTTATACTTTTCACCTGATGGCGACCGTATTCATTGTGTCCCTGGTTCCAGAACTTCTAATTCTCCTGAAAGACGTCATTCTCCTGGATGTGTTTCACCTGCCCAGCCTTTTCTTCGTCCCACGAGCAGGTCTCCTTCTTCCGCAGAGCCTTCTCTTAGTATCAGGTCCAGGTCTCCTTCTCCTACTGAGCCTTCTATTCGTGTCAGCGTTGGCTCTCGTCAAAGGAAGCATCGTTCTTCAACCATTTATGGATTTCGACCTAATGAAATTGAACGTATTCGGCTTATTCCTAACAACAATCCGCTTCAGCGATTCGAAGTTCGAAGATACACTTTTCCTACTGATAAACCAATTCAAGTCATCCAAATATATCACAATTTTGGCCCCATGCCAGTTGGAGAACGAAAAGTATTAACAACATCTAATGGTGACGTTGTTGCAATATTGGAAACTACTTCAATTCTTCGTGGAATATATAATCTTCAGGGAAAACGGGCAGGCATAAACATGGAAAGCGGCGAGGTTTTCCAATTGACCCCAGAATTAGCCAATGAAACTCCATTAGGTTCTCGTTCAATAGTCTCGAAAAATTTTCAAATAGTAGATGTAAACACTCTTTCTCCAGACCAGTGATTGATTTGTAAAAAGAGTAAAATTACGGAAAATAACGTAATACAAGCCCTATCGCTATACTTGACTGGTTAAGACGAAGTGGCTACAAATTTAAATAAAGATAAATATACTGAAAAGCATAATTTATTTTTTAAAGAATTTACAATTAAATATAATACAATTATATATAATATATCTTTGGAATTGTACAAGATCCTATTTCATTAACCATAACATTTAGTTTACAGTTTATAGTTTATAAATACATGCAGTATACAAGTTCGTGCGTTTTTATTAACTATCAAACACTTTTTTATCTTCATATATACTTACCGTATTCAAGCTGGTAATCCGTCTTCTTTTACGTGTAAAAAACGAAATAGCGGTGAAAAATTCTTAGAGTGTGATTTGGTTTTTTGATATACGTAAAATGCATTTCATTCATTTTTCTAAATTTATTTAATGTAGTGATACCGGTTATTTTTCTCAATGTATTGCTATTTCTACGTAATAACATTTCATTGGAAACAAAAATCGGATTTTTTTCTTCGAGTACACCGCTCCGACGATGCTTAGCCGTTTAAACGGTTCGCGCCGCCAACCCTAATACCTCGCTCTTCCACGCGTGGCGCCGCGAGCCCGCCAGGAGAGCGAGGCACCTCTGTAGTTGGGAAATTCTCGGTAAGATAAATTTGGAGAAGGTAACAAAAAAACTTACCGTGTATTGCCGAGAAGGTGAGCATTTATTGAGAATTTATAAGAATTAACGAGAACGAGCACGTTTGCGCAGGCGCACATAGCAGTATATCTCATTTAGATACATGCGACCTCGCACGAATAAATACAAGTCAATAATTTTACGGTAAAAAAACATCCCATTTTAATCGCTGAACTGCGCCTTTTACGCGTTAAAGTATAATCGCCTAGCGTTAAAACAATTCTTCGTTAAACTATTCGCACTTTAACCGTTAAAGGATCTATTCGTTACCTAATTCTCAAACGACTGCACTTACCGTAAAAGTATTCCTTTATCGTTTAGAGAAAATTTCTTTGAGTGTAAGGGTTACCATTTCTTCACAGTACGAGAGGAGTACACCTCCATTTGTTCGCAGTACGAAAGAAGGACACCTAAAAATTTCCTAACCTAACCTTAACTTACTAGCATAGCAGCGGGTTTTTTGAACTTTAAATAATGCGAACCAAGAATGATCAATAGAATGATTTTATTTCTGCAAATTAGGTTTCGATTTTAGAACGAAATCAATTTTCGGCAGTTATTACAAACATTTATGAACAGTACAATTTCATTTTTTACTATGTTTAAAAAAGTATGCCATTTTGGTAAGAAAGGAGGACATTTTCAACAAAGGGAGGACTCGGGAGGACATGGCGGTAAAGGAACACATGTCCTCCCAAAAGAGGACGTCTAGTAACCCTACTGAATGTATGGTACTCAGCTGAATGGTTAAAGTAGAAAAGTCAGTATCATATAAATCTCTTTGCTGAGACTTATTGTGTATAATCTATAACAATTCGTTACTGGACAGTCTTAGAGTATAAGGATGTAATTAAACTTACTCATTCTAATCGCAATTCTCAAATATTCTAACTTTTTGATTTTTGGAATGATTAAAACCAAGCAGTTAAATAACTTATCACGAACTAAATAGTTATGCAGAAAAGACACAGTGACTATTAAATATCATTGCAGTGACTTATAGAACTATTCATCGCATTGCTTAGTGTTAAGAGACTTCACACTACACTTAGCTTGATCAGTCTAATCGATATTCTTCAATAATGTTGTAATGTTTACAGTATCCTGTAGAATTTTACAGATATTTTTCCCCTAGATTCTATCCTGAAGTCAAACTTGGTGAAAAAATTCTTAAAATTTGAAATAATGATTGTACTCATTATGTGATTTGAAAATGCAAAACAATGATATTTTTATTAATAATACTAAAATTGATTAAAATATGATAAATGAGCATTTTTTTAAATGTCTATAAATATTAAATTTTTTTTGAAATTTGGCTACTTTTTTGTGACAGAATGTAGAGAAAAAATTCTACGAATATCTCAATAATTTAGAAAAATACTATAAAGGATTCTGTTTGAAAAAAGCATGAGAACTAAAAAAAATGTAAATTATTTTCCGAGTTATTATAATTGTTTAAAAACAACGAAATTTGGCGTTTTTTATATCTCTTTATGAAATAATTGTTTTGCTTCTAACCTGGTCTTATTAGATGCAAAAGTCTGTAAGCCTTAATATAATATTGTAAGGAAAAAATTTTATGTTAAATTAAAATATAAAAGTATTTTAGCAACGGCTCAAAAAAGGCGTGTAGATATCATCTCTGTCGATAGTTTACTTATTTGGGAAACACAGCATTATGTCATTGCTGTGACTTATTTGTCATAATAAGTTTACGTCAATCCGATCACAATTGTATGAAATTTTTTCAATCTGACAAATTTTTTTAACGAATCAAGTGCAGTAACTAGCACATAGATGAATCTACCAAAAAACATATGTTGTTACGTAACATCACAGTAAATGAACACATGAGAATGACACTAGGTGAGGATCAATTTTTCAAATTACGGTTTTGAACGATTTTAAGTAATTTAAGTTTTTTTATATACCATATGCGTATTAGGAATATGTAAAAAATCATTTCTCCTTGACGCAAAAAAATGATCTAAAAATTATGAGATATCAAAATTTTATACTTAAAAACGTATCGTAGAAAACTTTTTTGATCCATCCTGTAAAATTTTATCTATGGTCCTCATCCAGTGGTCATTCTCGTGTCTTTAAATTATTGCTGCATTAGGGATCATTGAGTCAAACTTAACCATTTGGAGAGCATAAAAATATTTCGTTACTTTAGTCTTGAACTTCAGAACTTATATTCTACATTAAAGATAGCTGTTTCCTTTGCTCCTCAGTACTCAAATGTTACCAAATGTTAATAATTTAAAAAATATTTTCTTAGCTACCATCTAAGCTACGAAAAATCAACACAGGTGTGTTTAAAACCATTTGAGCTCCAAAGCCTAAATTTATTTCAGTGTAAGACCTTAATTCTCGTCAATTCTCGAAAAAAAATCGCTCAAGAACTTACTAGTACCTTCCCAACGTCCCTGACGTAAATTACCGCCTTTCGAACTCTAGGTCCGACTTCAGCGACTCATATT
>JAUELO010005960.1:0-11722 GCA_032357855.1 Amphibolips quercusostensackenii
CGCTCTTTCAATTGCCGTTGTCAAAAATAGGGGTTCCCATTTAAAAAAACAAAATTGACCTTGAAATAACCTTGACAACGAGGTCCAAGGTCAAATCCAAGGTCACCATTAAATTCCCCGGGAAAAATTACTGAAGACTTCATGTTAATTTTAATTTTCTATCCTAAATTTTCTAAAATTTTCTGGGGTTTCCATACTTTTCCCTCACCCTGTATAGCCAATCACACATTGAATGCGGGACGCGTACTGCCTTGCCCAGCCATAAAAATATTTTTAATTGTTTTTTATGTTTTAAAATGACTAATTAATATGAACATGTATTTTGATTTTGTTTGAAATTATTTTTATAGGTCATTAATCAATTTATTTATGGAAACGCAATTTCAAATTATGAAACAAATATAATGCAAAAATTATTTGAGTACTTCAACAAAAATAATTTTTTAATGCATTTTATGCTAAACATAAACTGATAATCTACTTCAAGATTTTGTAATAAATATTGGATATTATTTGCGTAATAAAAGTTTATTTTTTCATTTAAAAAACCTGTATTACATTTATATTATTTTGTTAAATGTGTGCGCTGTTGCAAAATGAGAATTTAAATTTAATGTTTGAAATTATGTGTACATATGTTTTAAGTTTTTCAAAAATCATTATAAAATGCTATTATTAATTTAAATGTTCAAAAATGAAACTTCAAGTTTAAAAAGAAATATGAACCTAAAATTATTTCAATGTTTTAGTGGAAACATTTGCTTTATGCTTTTTATGTTGTGAGCTGATTTATTGGTTATTGACTAAATTGTTATCTTTTTTAATAAGTATTAAATTATATAAAGATTGAATTTTAATTTTTCTTCATCAGGTAACATGAGTTGATTATTTATTTTAAGATACGTAATAGAATATTGTCTATAATTTGTATGATGAAAGTTTATTCAGATTTAAAGTACCCATATTCCAGTGGCACAATTTTTTACATTTTTCTGATGTTCTGAAATGAGTAAATTCTCTTTTTAGAATTATATAAACATATTTTCTATTTTTTTCTAAAATTAGTCTAATAGGTTATAGTCAATTTAAGTTCTCAAAGAACGATAAGGTAAAAATGATTCGAATGTTTCAATAGCGATGATTATTTAACGCTTTCTATGTTGAGAACTAATTATTCAATTATAAGATGCTTAATTTTTGCAAATATTAAATTACAAAAAAATTGGGTTTTACTTATTTTGTGTTGAGTAACATGAATTTATTATACACTTGAGCGTTACGTAATTAAATATTTCGTTACAATTATATAATTTTTCTAAATCTGTGCGATGTTGTGAAATGACTACCTGAATTTAATTTTCTAAATTATATGGACATATGTTTGAATTTTTCCTGGGATTAGTATAGGAGGTTATGATTAATACAAATTTTCAGAAATGCATTTTAAATTTTTAGAAAATACATAAATTGAAAATGATTTAAATGTTTCAATGTAATAAACATCAAACAATCTTTTATTATTAATATTTATTATCATTATATTATTAATAATTTATTTTATTTAAATCTAAATTTTCAAGCATAATTCAAGAACCTTATAAATGAATTAAATATTTATTAATGAAAGTTAAAATTTTAAAAAAATATAAAGTTTAAATTTTTCAACTGTTACAATGAAAATAATAGTTTGATTCTTTTTATGTTGTGAACTAATTAATTAATTATTAACTTATTCTATTGAAACTTATATTTTCAAGAATAAGTTTAAAATGGTATTATTAAATCCAATTTTCACAAATAAAAGTTTAAATCAGGAAGAAGTATGAAGTAAAAATCATATGAATGTTTTCAAAAACATTATAGTTTAATGATTCTTATTTCGCGAAATGAATAATTAATTATTAACTGGTCAATTTTATTACAATGTTAAATTAAATAAGGATTGAAATTTTGTTTTTTGTAAAAGCAAGTAGCATAAATTTATTGATCATATGAAGGTTAAATAATCGAATACTGTATTTAATTTGCATAATAAAAGTTTATTTATAGCCCTATTCCACTTATATGATTTTTTAAATTATCTGATGTTATATAAGTATCTGAAATGGATTTTAAAAATTATTTATAAATATATTGTAATTTAAGTTAAAAATTAGTATAAAATCTTACCAATGAATTACATTTTCAGAAATAAATGTAAAATTTAAAAGAAAAGAAAAGTAAAAGTTATTTGAGTGTCTGCATCTATAGATAAATGCTTAAATAAGTATCTTAATACAATTTATAAAATTATATCTGAATGTTATATTTTAATTTTTTTTAAATTAGCCTAAAAGGTTATTAATAATGAAAATTTTATCACTAAAATTTCAAGTTAAAAAAAATATAAAGGAAAAATTTATTCGAAAGTCTCAACAAAAATAATTATTCAATGCTTCTTATCTCGTGAACTAATTGAATGTTGACTAATTTATTTTTTTAAAGTAAGGAATTGCATTAAAAATTAATTATAATTTTTCTCTATCAGTATGGAGAAGTGGTGCTTAATCTACCGCTTAGATAACCATGAAAAAAGAGAGGCATGTATCGGAACTTAATTTTCAAAATTATATGTTAATTATTTTTTAATTATTTATAGCGATGTATTTTTGTACGATTTAATTTCATTAAAATTATTGCAAAGTTCGAATTAAAGTATGTCGGCTAGAAATATAATTTCAAAAAATTATAGGTAATAATGTTTTAATTGATTACCAAAGTATTTTAATACGCTGCTATTTTTTTACTGAAATTTTAAATTGATTAAATTAGTGTGAACATGATTTTTCGATGTAGTATTATTATGCATTGATTCACAAAAATATCCGTGAAAGTACCCGCAAATATCGTTGTACCTAATTTAATTGTTTCTACAATATTAATATACATAACCTGAAATTGCAGAAAAAATATATTTTAATGATTTATTAACAATTTTTCATGCATTGTTTATAGATTTCGTAATAATGTATTGTTTGTATTTGAGGTTTTTTCTGCTGAATCCGAATCTGGCCTCTATTTCTCTACAGCACTTTAGATTTTTGAGATTTTTTAGATCAAAATTTTTTTTTTTCAAATCACAAATAAGGAAATAGAATTGTAAAAAAATTTTTTAATGGAAATCAATATATGATTTCGATGCATTTTTCGATGCTTAATCCAATAGCGGGCTTGTTTTTCAATACTAAAAAAAATTCATAAAAAATTAGGGTTTAGGCTATTACCGTTCGAAAGATACATTGCAGAGAAGTTGTCTCTTTCTACGGAGTTGCTAATTTGACGGCTTACGCGTACTTCAAGCGAATCATTGTACTGCATCTAGTATTTCATTGTAACACAATCTTTATTATCTGCAAATTTCACATTATTTACGAATTTTATCATTTTCATAGTGTTAACATTATTCAATTCTTTAGATTCTTGAGCAGGTTTTAATTACACAGGCGTCACACGGGCGCTTTACACGTGATACAAGGGACCGGTCGAGGGAAAATGTACAAGGCGCATGCGCTACTCCCCTCTACTATGGCGCATGCGCAACTTCCTCTACTATGTCACATGCAACAGGTCTGAGCTCTCCTGCATATCATGTTCCGTGCTGTTTTCATTTCATGCTAGACCTCTGTGGAGTCACATGTATGCTGCTTCTATTCAAACCCAATTCATTAGCGCTGATTGTAAGCTATTATTCGACACTTATTCTGCAACAATTAGGAAATCAAGCCAAAAATAGAGGAAAATATTAGCTACCAAACAATTGCTGCTTGACTTGTGCTATTTAATAAAGATCAGTAAATCAAGGGAATTTCGATCATATTTTCACTTTTCTGCCCCTACTTCTTGAAGAGAACCTCTGAACCATATCGATAATTGTTATTTCTGTTTGACAAATGTCAATGGCTACTCATCAAGTTGCAAGGACGTCATAATTTACCCTAATGTTTCTCTTGTCACAAAAGCTGTGTCTGACCGTGAAGAGTATCGCCCGGTTAATTCCACAAAACGCAAAGCAGAAGAATAAAATTATTCTGATGAAAATCAAAGTATGGAACATGAGCGGACCAGAAACTTGCCACAATTATTCGATAAAAAGAATTAAATCATTTGATAAAAGATCAAAATTTATCTAAAAATGAGGCTAAAATCTATGGTTCTAGACTAAAAATAAAAAATTGCTTTAAAAAGATTTAAATTTCTCATTATCGAAATAGAGAGAAAGATTCAACTTCATTTTTTGTTCTAGCCAAGATAGTCTCATCTATTGCAACGATGTAGATGGACTAATAAAAGCCATTGGTCATGAATATCAACCAGAGAATTGGCGTTTATTCATTGTTTCAAACAAATACAGTTAATAAGCTGTTCTTTTGCACAACGAAAACAAATATTCTCTCAATATCCGCTGTTCATGCCACCAATATGAAAGAGCGCTATGATGTCAAGAAACTTTTACTTGACAAAATAGGATACGCGATACATAAAAAGTTTATACGTAGTGATTTAAAAGTAATAGAAATCTTCCTTAGATTGCAATCTGGTTACACAAAACATTGCTGCTTTCTATGCACCTGGGACTGCAGAGCACGAGACAAATATTACAATGGTAAAGTTTGGCCAGCGCGACAGACGTTAGAACCTGAAAAGATAAAAGTTTAAAAAAAACTACTACTTGATCCCCAAAAGATCTTTCTACCGTGATAACCTATAAAGTTTGGGATCGTAAAAATTACATCGAAGTGATCTTTTTTTTTGAAAAGGAAATTCCCTAAGCTGAGTGATTGAAAAATTGAAAAGGGAGTTTTTGATGGACTACAAATCCGACAACTGATTCTAGATGTCGATTTTAAAAAGATCTGGACTGAGCATGTGAAAAAAACATGGTTGTCGGTAAAAGCTGTTATAGACAATTTCTTAGGAAACAGGAAATGCAGAAACTAAAAATACTTGATCGATACGATGTTGGAAAACTTTCAGAAAATAAAGATGAACATGTCACTGAAAATTCACATAATGCACTTTCACTCAAACTTCTTTTTAAAAATATAGAAGCAGTTAGTGATAGACATGGTGAAAGATTTTATTAAGATATCGCTACAATCAAGAAGAGGTACAAAGGTAAGTGGAGTGTTAACGCTTTTGCAGACTACTATTGGAATCGCATGACTGGTGCACCAAATGCTCAACATCGTCAAGCATGCAAGAGAAAAATTTTCTCATAACAAGCAACAATTTATCATCATTTTTCAACAAGAGCTAACAACATGAAGAATAGATATTTTAAAAACGCAGTACAATGAGTGGCTTTAAGTACGTGTAGCACACATATTTATAATGATTACAAATATACCTTTTATTATTAACACTGGTGATGCATTGTCAATTGAACTTCTCATGTCTTCCTTACACAATGTGTTTTGCAAATAACATTATTTTATTAATTAGTACATTGCTATTCTCACAGCTAATTCCGCTGGTAACAAATAGATATATTTGCGATACAAGAGAAATTTCTTATCTGAGACTCTTCAGCCTACTATCCTGCTTCTCAGTTCTTCCAAGCATAGAGTCAAATCAAAAACCTCACTCCTTTTTATAATCTGGAATGAAGAGTATCACGATGATTAAGAATTTCCAGCTCATTACCCGATAGGTACTAAATTGAATCTCTACCTCTGCCGTTGATGTTTGTTTTCTTCCACACTTTATGAAAACTCTTTAGGACACAGCTTAACAGCAGAGAAATCCTGTATTCCTGACACTGCTGTAGAAGAGCCTTCACCCTTTAGGAAGGTAGGGGCGTCTCCGAATCACGTGGAAAATAAGCTGAGGATTATATATTCCTCTAGTCTTTCTCCGCTTCCGCAATGTCTGTCTACACCACTGCTATACACCTGGTTCGAACCGCCTAGGCGCCTTTCTTGTGTAGATAATTTATCTACATCATAAGGATACTCGTCTCAGCCTGATTCAGTACACATTCAGATGCTTCTGTTCTTCTCATAATGCCCTGATCGGTCACTGTTTCGGGTAGACCTAAAGATAGAATCCAGCGGGTCCCCTTATGTCTAGTTTCCTGTCTGTTCGAATACCCCTTACAGAAATCAGTATGTATATTGAAATCTGGAAGCTCAAGGGCCCCAGAACAATTGTCAGATTCTCGTGAGTCGGATTCCTAGAAGTCTCCTTGACCTCCAGGGTTAGTCCTCTCTTATGTCTGAACGCTCGTATTCTCTCCACCAACCATTGTAGCGACTAAATGTTTGCGGCCTCTACTACGATAGCCCTGACCTAGTAAAGATACAGTTTAATCTAAGTGCGCGTTTCATAGTGGGAGAATGTGAAAAAGTCCGTGACAAAATCGTAGAACTTTTGATAGGAATGACCTAAAATGATGAATGTTTCAGGTATCACAAATACCTGTAATTAGATAATTATCAAATTATAGAATAGAGAAAAACTATGGCGAAGCCTTAAACAAATACTTTCGACTTTAAAAATCTAGGTAAAATTTTCATTTTCCGACCAAAAATTTTAGTATTAAATACCATGGTCATGCTTGAAGGATTTTGGGTAACGCGTCAATTTGTTTAGTTTTTTTCTTCCTTAGCTTGTCCAGTTTCTTGGAAGATAGACAGGCTCCAGGATCACCTGGCACAACGATAACTATCACTAAGACGTTTTTTTTTGCGCGAAAGAAAGGTCATGTATTTTCAGAGCCTTCTGCCTTTTTAATTTTCTCCTCGGGGAAGTATTTTCAGCATCCTTCCTCCTCTTGCTTGTAGAACAAGCATGAGGAATTGCTTTAGATGATGTTTCTGCAGTCATAGCCTCTTGTAAAAAGTATTGGCTGCTGTTTAAAAGGCGCGCTAGGCAGGCCTTCTTTTTCGGGGTACCATTATGATTTTTCCTCTTGTCAGAAAGCTCAGTAAGTGCTCTACTATTAGGCAAAATGAATGTTACCGTCGGTATTAGATATCTTCACCGATCCTGATAGGATGACCCCTGAGAAGCCGCCCTATTTTGGCAGTCGATTAGAGTCGGGCCCTGGGTCAGAGCCCTTATTATTTCTATTTCTTTCTTCTGTGTTGTTTATTGGACCTGGTACCTCAAAGTCTCCTTTGAGATACCTCCTTAGTGATTCCGACGAGGCCGTCTTAATTCAGAGGGTTACGTTGATGTGTCTAGGAATCTGCTAACCCTGGTGCCATCCAGCTTTTGACACGACGATCACATCATTGCTTGGGCGCATGAGAACTCGCGCCTTTGGTATTCCAAGAGGCTATGCTATTACTCCCTGAAAGGATTGATCCTTATTTTAGGTTTTACAGACTAAAGTCCGTTCATTTAACAGAACAGGTACAACTTGCGATGCAGTCCCACTGCTTTATCTACTCTAAAAATACAGTCCGATTAGAGCATTAAGCCCATCCACAAGCTTCAAGGTCATGTAATCTCTAGGGAGAGCAGTATCAGATTAATAAACTGGAAACATTTATATATGATGATGGGCACTATGATTGCATCGGCATATTACTTATAAGTGTACTTTTTGACAGATACAAAAAGAATGACTTGCAGTATGCATGATAAGTCTAGGACGGATTATCTAAAGTTAAAAAAACCAACAAGATTTTATAAATATATGTCTGTCCGGAGTTTGAGTTTTGAGACTAAGTATAGTTGAGAAAACTTGTCATAAAGCATTAGCAAATAAAAAAAATTTGGGAAACTATATCAATCATTAGAAAAAAGGTTGTCATGAAGTTTTACATAATTGTATCAAAATCTCATATATGCATTGTCTTAACTGTAGTATTGTATATACAAAAAGTTATTCCAATGACGTGTTTTCCTTTAAACAATAAATCATTAATATAACAATAAATACATTGAACATCGTAATCTTTAAAGGTTCAGGAACATTTCAAGAAAAGTAAATTAGAAAGTTATAAGGCGTACATAGCGTTAGATATTTTTGGCTAAGTTATATACACACAAACGTCAAACGACTAGTATATATATTAGCAAGCGGATTTCTGAAAAATTACAAGAAAGAAAATGGGGTTCCTTTTTTGTGTTTTTGTCCTGAGCTTCATGCTGTTTGGCAATAAAATTGCTAAGTATCATTATAATGACTGCTTTTTTAATACTGGGCACATATAGATCATTTGTTTCTGATATGATGTGTTTTATTTATATTTTTGTATATTATATTTTTTAACAGAAGCATAAAGTAAAAAAAAAACACACTGAAGTATAGTCTCCTAATGCTAATAAAGGCGCGAGAAGTATAGCTCAGTACGGAAACTTTGGACGCCAAGCGCCTACGGAACAGGATACTGCTTGGCAGAGAAATCGTGCTATTTAGTACAACCCAGGATAGACAGGGTTGATACCTAACCCTAATGTTCCAGATTTGAATACTCTAATGAATGCTGATGTTTCAAATTTGAATCATCTAATGAATACCCGAGGAACACAAGGAATAAATATCTGAGAGAAGCAAAGAAAAAAAGGCCACGAAAGGGGAGGAAGAAGAAAAGTAAAAGATGAAAATATGGACTTAAACAAAAGATCTATGTATGCCTATGTTTTAGCTGCGGATGTAGAATTCCACGATAAATGTGGCTGGCGTCTTGGTGAGGGTTGTCTTTCTTCAATCAGATCTTTGGTGATCAACAAAAAGAGCATTCCTGATCATCTTAAGAAACAGTATGAATGTTTTGAAATCTTTCATAAATATTATGGTTTCCTTGAAGAAGATGATTCTCATCGTGATTTATTTCAAAATTACTTTGAAGGTTCTCGATCTGGCTCTGAAAAATAAAGCTTCCAGAAAGGCGGTTTCTTTTGGGCTTAACATTTCAGGAGCTGGTTTTGGTTTATGTTGGTGTTAGTAACCTATTTTAACATGGGCGGTCTTTGTTTCATAGGATGCTGCTGATAACACGCTTGTGATTTAAACATGTATATTCTTTAATCATCTGTGTATGTAATGTGTTTTCGAAATATAAAAATTATTTACTGGAGTTCTTTTCCAGAAAAAATTATCCTTATGGGACTAACTTTACTTAATCTTGCAGACAAATAATTCTGTTTGTGTACGCGCACCTCCACTTCTGGTTGACTTCACAACATTGATCCTTGCGCTAACTGATTCAGTATAGGTTCTTTTAACAATGGAAATAATAATTTTGACCTTGACTTAGATAATAAGGTTATCAGGGATCTTTTTGTGTGCAGGCCCACATTTATTTATTTAAATACAGTGTAACTGTTTAAAGATTAAAAAGTTTTTGAAAGAACTTATAGTATAGCATTGGCGTTAATTCTTAAACTATAACTAAGTTACGAAACATTGAAAGCTTAGCACAATGTGATCTTAGAAGATTTAGGAACATTTTAAGTAAAATAATTAAAGAGTTTTAATGTGTACATAGCATTACGTTTTTTTTGTTTGCGTTATTTAAATACGTACGTCAAATGATCAATATATATATATTGGCAAGTGGATTCTTGAAAAATGATATTTTGCACCCCTTGAAAGAATGAGTTTTATCTGCGTAGGAAAAAATTAGGTTCCTTCTCGGTGCTCTTTTCTTCAGCTTCATGCTGTTCTTAAATGGAATTGGCACGTATTATTATAGTTATCCTTTTTTTAATACTTGTGATATGTAGATCCTCGGTAAACATCTATACCATTTGTTTCTGGTATAATGAGTTTTGTCCCTATTTTTATTTTTTTTCTCTGAACAGAAGCACCAGGTCTAAAAAGAATACATACTAAAAAAAAGTTTTCTGAAGATAATGGAGACACAAAAAATGTTCAGTTTGACACTTTCAGACGACGCACAGTAGTCAAAAATCGTAAAAAGCTGGCGATAATGCTAACAATTTTTTCTTAAGGCACTTCTAAAGAAGCTAAGGACACGTGCTCTTTTAAATCTGTTTTTTCTTTTCTCGTTTGCAAACGTCAAAAGCATCAAATGTGTGCACGTCTCGACTAGAAAAAACAGTTTTTCAAAAGTGTATTGTTTTTGAATGTAGTGATCGATTTTAATGAAATAACATGGATTGTTCTCGTGAATGTAAGCATTCAACAAAAAAAAATAAAACATAAAAAGATATGGCAAAGATAAAAACTAAAAATCATTTAACAAGTAACTGCTGTTTTTAAATTATTATATTAATTCACTTTGATGAAAATAGAGTTTTAAAAAAATTTTTTTAGATCGAGCCCTGTTTTTAATTCCAAATGGAAAATTACACATCTACGTAAAAACATTTAAAAATTAGCTGCTGGCAGTTGCGATTTGGCTTTACGACATTATTTCAGATGAAATGTACGGGTGCGCTCTAAAACGCTCATTGCACAGTGCACGTTATTATATTCGAAATTTGTGCAAATTCCCTGCCATTTAACATCCGCCATTTTGCAGTTTTCTGAAAACAATATCACGTTTGTGATCAGCGACTTCCAAAGCCTCTAAGTGATCCTTTTTTTAATAAAAAAATTAAAATTCGTAAGAATCCTCCGCTATTTTGTATCTGCCTTTTTGTTTTTCAAGAAACAATATCAGATTTATTATCAGCGACCCCAAAAATCCCAAAGTAAGAAAATTCATCGCAAAATGATGACATTATTGAATCATGGCTGGCTTTTTGGAATTTTTGTTCAACGTGCGCCGAGCGGCTATGGAACAGGATGCTCCTGGACATTAAATACTCGAGGATAGCATGAAATAAGTATCCGAAAAATTCAAAGAATAAATGTCTAAGAATAGGAAAGGAAAAGACGTGTGACAGGTGAAGATATTGACTTGAACAGAAAAATATATTTATTACCATCGTACAGTTGCAGCTATAGATGCTCGATAAATACTTAACCGACCATCTGGCGAGAGTGATCATTCTCCAATAAGATTTTCTGAGGTAAAGAAAAAAGTCACACCTGACTGGCTTAAAAATAAGTGAAACCTCTACAATTCTTTCATAAACATTATGGCTTTCCTGATAATGATTATTCTAAAATTTGTTTGAATAATTCTAGAAACTCAGGATCTGGGTCTTAAAAATGATGCTATAAAACGAGAGCTCCTTTTTGTTTCGTAGAATGCTTTTGAAGCAACAAACTGTCTTTTGATTTGGAAAAACTGTTTAATGAAAATAATCTGCTTGAGACACTTATTCTAAAGATTATAACAAATTCTTATTTTTCTTAAGTTTGCTCCAACAATAAGAAGAAATACATGTATGATTTCAGTGGCTTCGTTTGTATTAATTTTCTGACAGTGCGTAGGAGAAACAAACAAATGCATATATAGGTAAAATAAAAAAGAGAGGTTAGATTTGTCTCAATTGGCTGCACCGCTTTTCGTGAAGCATTATCACGAACTAAACTTTTGAAAAATATATGAAACTTTAAAAAGGTTTGTAATTAAGTTTTACATAATTGTATAAAAATCTTATATCTGCGTCATCTAAAATGTAGTATTTGCTATACAAATAGTTACTTTAATGCCTCGTTGTCCCTCAAACAATAACATAGTTATAAAACATCAAACACTAGGTCGCACATCATAATTTTAGAAGATTGAGACAGATTTCAAGTAGAATTATTAAAATGTTATTTAATGTAAATATAGCTACCCTAGTTTCCACAACGCTATCTGCATATGTACGT
>JAUELO010005969.1:0-11721 GCA_032357855.1 Amphibolips quercusostensackenii
ACAGTTACTTGGCGAGAAAATGCACAAAAATTTTACAAAAATATAAAAGAGCTTTCCTTGTCAAAGGAGCAAACTTTTCTTCTCTTAGATCATCAGGACATAATTCATGTACAGAACGTTTTATTTTCGCAATCTAGGACGGTTTCACTGTCACCTAAGTATACTGTGACTGCAATTGACGTCCGGATGTTGCACTCAGGCAAAAACAACGTATCTCTACAGACATAATGCGGCCCTAAATGTGCTTTATTAGAATTTTTGTCATTTTTACCGAATTTCCTGAAACTACGATTTTTGGACAGTAGTCTTCGTTGCACACTTAAGGCCTGACATCTTTCTATCGTTTTAACGTTTTTCAAACAATGTATATTTCTGATCGAATTTTCGGCTTCAGCTGACTACAACATCACTGCCAAGGAAAATCAAAGGAGGAAAGGTATTATGACGTCAAATGAGAGTTGCCACGACTGTAACCAAAATATTTAGTTAAAGGAATTGTCATTGTAATCTGTGCTCTTGGATGTGCAGAAAAATCACTAATTCGTAACCTTTAAACCATACCCGCGTGCTAAAAATATGCCAAGGCACTTGCGAGATAGATGCAAAAAGATCTTATCTTTGGGTCACTCTGTGTCCTCAAGACACTTGATCGTTTGGTCGTGCCCTGTGGTTAATACTTAATAATTTGATAATTTTTTCCCTTGTAAACAAAAATTTAATAAGCAGATTTCAGGTTGCCTGATGCTATCTTCCTTATTTAATACAACAGTATATCAAAGAATGTTTACAATTAAGTTTTTAATTATAAAATTATAAGAACTCAAATTACTCAGATATGTCAATTATAAAAACATAGTATAGAGTTTTAATAATTAATTGGTAAAATAAAATCGTCATGGTCAGTGCATTATCTAAATTTAAACTCACACTATCAGCTTAATCAAAAAGTGAAATTAATTAAAGAATAAATAGACAGATGTATAAAACCATTTAGACGTAAATTTGAAAAATAAAATTTAAACCACTTGAAAAATCACGATTAATGTGCTTTACCACAATATCTATACTATTCAGCATATTTCTTATATTATAAATTATATGAGCCTTGAGCTAGTTCTTAACAAATATTTGTATTTCATAAATCAGTCCATGAAACAAAATTTCATTATCTCAACTAGGCTTTGCTTGAAAATAGAAAGCGATTTTTTTATTCGTCTAAAAATACTTGATGTATACCGTGGATTTTTAAAAACATGTACAAATATCAAAAACACATCTCAAAAGGCGTCTGTTGAGATAACACAAAAAGTTTTTGTTTATGTCATGTGGACTTAAAAAGAATTTCATTCTAGGCAAAAAAAATTACACATATATAGTTCGTATAATACATAATGAAAGAAATTATGTCTAATTTTTATTCACCTTACACAAAAAATGTATCAAAGAAATTAATATCTATAAAGTTTACACTACGTACAATTTTTTCGTCCGATGTCTTATAGCGGTGGATAGGGCTATTGTGAGAAAAAAATTTCGCTTTTTTTCTTATGTAATAAATAATTTTTTTTTGGACTAGACCGCTAGGTCTTTTAGATAAAGATTGAAATAAACTTTTTTTTTAAATATGCATTTCTAGAAAAAATGGGCCTCTTCAAAATAGTGAGTTATGACACTTTTGCCGAAGTTCTTGTTTTAGCATTCTTTTCCTATTTGATACATTCAAATAATTTAAGCTTTAAATTATATCACGGGTTTTTAGTAAATTGCTAGGAACTAGAAACGAATTTATGAGATTTTAATAGAATTGCATGGCGTTTTAAAAACGTGAAATCATTTCAAAATATGTAAAATATTTAAAATTGTTTTAAGGAATTTGAAAGTATTTTTATCAATTCAAATTAAGACCTATTGCGAATCACGTTGGGCAAATTGTTGCTCGGGAAATTCTAACAAACGTCTTAAAATTAAAAATATAATATTCTGTTACTATATTTACCAATAAAATAAGAGATAACCGCCAATGATAGGACCAGAGTGGAAAGGAGTTTCATTTTTGCTACATGAGCAAGAACTGATTACTGTGGTAACGAATAATTTGGTGAACAGTGTACAAAATTACTTTTGATATACTTTATTCTAATGTTAAATACATTATATATATTTTTATCTTATTGTGACGTACGAGCTTGTCCTTGTGAAATATTTGTATTTCAGTAATCTCTCTATTAAACGAAATGTCCATATCTCAACTATGATTTTTACTCTAGGAGTTTCATTTGGATAGTCATATATTAAAATCTCTTGACATCTTTGAAATCACCTTAAAATCTTTGTAAGATTTTAATTATTATTTTAAAAATTTTAATTTATTAAATTATCAAACTTTAAGTAATGTTAAATTTTACACAAACCATAAATTATGAATTAACAATTAAAAGTAAATAATAGATAATTAATACAGGTATGAAATTTATATTGCCAAAGACTTTATGAAGATTTCAATGACTTTCCATAGATTTCACAAATATTTCAAATGTTTTGCAAAGAATTGAAAAATATTTTTAATATTTGGCAAAGCTTTTAAAAGATTCCAGAAAGATTTCAGAAATTTTGTAAAGATATTAGGTATATTTCAAAAATTGCAAATTGTTTTTAATAATTTCCCGAAAATTTCGCAAAGATTACCTATAGACATTTGAGATTGCACAGAAATTTTAATATCCTCCCAAGGATTTATCAAAGATTTTACAAAGTTTTTAAATATTTCGCAAAGTTCTCAAATATTCAGCACAGATTTGGGACAGATTTATAATCTTTTACAAAGACTACAATAAATTTTCGAAGATTTTACAACATTTTTTGAATATAACTTAATATTTCAAAAATATTCTTAATATTTCACAAAGTTTTCGAAAGATTTTTAAAATGTTTCACAAAAATTTAAACATTTTTCCGAGTATTAAAAAATCTCACAAAAATTGCAGATAGATTTAAAAGATTGAACAAATACTTCAATTATTTCATAAATATTTTCGAAAGATTTAGAAAAGTGCAAAAAGATTAAAATGATTTCCCAAAAATTACACAAAGATTTTGAAAAAACTTTTAAAGATCCCAGAAAGATTTTACGTAAATTTCAATGACTGCCCAAAGATTTCCCAAAGATCGCAAGAATTTCACAAATGTTATCAGATATTTCAAAAATATTTTTAAAATTTTGCAAAGATTTCAGGAAGAATTGACAAAGATTGAATTGATTTTTTAATATTTTAAAGATTTTATGAATATTTTTAATATTTTGCAAAGATTTCAAATAGGTTCTAAATATTGCACGAAGATTTCAATTATTTCTTAAAGAATTCATAAAAATTTTTAAGATTTGGCAAAGATTTAAGATAGATAAAAATATTATGCAAAGACTTCAGTAATTTCAATAATTGCTCAAATATAACCAAACATTTCAAATGTTTTGAAAAGGTTTGCACAGATAACAGAAAAATTTCATAATTATTTTAATTATTTTCTAAGGATTTAAAAGAACTCATAAATTTTGCAAACATTCTGGATAGATTGCAAAGATTTTACAAATATTTAAATGATTTCCCAAAGATTTCAGAAAAATTTCAAATACTGCGCAAAGACTTCAATTATTTTACGAAAATTTCAAGTAGATTTTAAAGAGTGCACAAAGATTTCAATGAGTTCCCTAGGATTTCAGAAAAATTGACATAATTTTACACATATTATAGAATATTTAGCAAAGATTTCTAAATATTTCACAAAGATTTTTGAAATATTTTAATGGTTACCCAAAGATTTCCAATATTTTGAAAAGAGTTTTAACAGATTTTGAAGATT
The DNA here is from genome assembly GCA_032357855.1 of Amphibolips quercusostensackenii. Classification (NCBI taxonomy): domain Eukaryota; kingdom Metazoa; phylum Arthropoda; class Insecta; order Hymenoptera; family Cynipidae; genus Amphibolips; species Amphibolips quercusostensackenii. The sequence goes on from JAUELO010005969.1 coordinate 3,859, forward strand.
GTACAAAGATTGCAATAATTCATAAGATATGTTAATAATTTGACAGATAGTACTAAATATCCTTCATATTTCACAAATATTTTTTGATATTTTTGGAAGACTATAATAATTTTCTGAAGATTTTTTTAAAAATTACAAAGATTTCGAATATTTATCTAAGATTTCAGATAGATTCCAAAGATTGCACGGAGATTTAGATTCTTTTCTAAAGATTTCATTAAGATTTTAGAGATTCTGAGAAGATTTCGTGAAGATTAAAAATATTTCACAAAGACTTCAATTATTTTCTAAAGATTTTTATGATTTTACAAATATTACCAAAGATTTCAAATATTTTCCAGATTTCTAAAGACATCAGAAAGATTTCACAAATATTCCTATGATTTTATAAGAATTGCGAAGATTGAGAATTTTTGCGGATTTCAGATGTCACAAAGATTTTAATTATTTTACAAAAATTTCAAGTAGATCGCTAGGAGTGCACAAAGATTTTAATGACTTTTTAAGGATTTTACAAAGATTTTCATGATTTTACAAGTATGTATTAACAAATATTTTGCAGACTTCAAAGATTTCGCGAAAATTTCCCGAATATTTTAATTATTTTTTAATGATTGGAAATATTTCTCAAAGACCTTAGATAGATTTCAAAGCTTGTACAAATATTACAATAATTTCCCAAAGATTTTAATAGTTTCAGAAATATTACCAAATATTTAAAATATTTCTGAATATTTTGAAATATTTCAGAAATATTACAATAATTTTCTAAATATTTTAAATATTTTACAAAAATATTACATATTTCACAAAGATTTCCAATATTTCGCAAAGATTCCGGATAGATTAAAAAGATTTCACAAATACTTTGATTATTTCACAAAGATTTCATGTAGACTTTGAAAGCAATAAAAGCAATTTTATGAATTCTATCATTGGATTTCAAAGGGGGGCACATCAATACTTTGCCACTTCCTGGTCGATTTCTGGTGGGGGCGATGCCCTTCTAGGGCTCCAACGCCTCTGTTTTTGTTGATGTTTTATATTAGTTTGTAATTAAAAATAAAGGAGGAAGTTGTAAATATAACGTTGATTTGTAAGCAATTTTGTGTTCTAAATTTAGTACGCAAATGTTTCATGAGAAAGCAAATTTTATTTTCATTCTGAAACAGTTCAGTTTAGATTTTGTCACTAACTAATTAGTGTGTGGAGGATCACGATTTACACGAGTTTTTCGCGTTACATAAGAAAACATTTTGTTATTTGCCGTTGAAAACCTACTAAAGTATTATAGGCTTTTTTAAAGTTAATAATGTAACCGTACCTTTTTTTATGTTTGTTTTTACTTGTTTTGTACTGTTTTGACGAAAGATATACATTCCAGAAAAAACATGAGTACTCTCTAAGATTGCAAAGACATTATCATTGAATGTTGATACATAAATTTGTTCTTGGGTTGACATAGACTCACAAGTATTGTGTCCTGCTCTTAATCTAAGTCGTGGATCAGTAAAAAAAATGTATTCACGAATTTTAAATATCCGGTGCGGATTTTTACGGAGAATAAGCCTAATAAGTTCAAGTTGATCAAGTTTATATCCAGTGCCGTTTTGTAAAGAAGCCTGGTGAATGGGTTAAGGCACCTGGCAGGAGGAACACGGCTCGAACAAGAAGACCTGACAAGAGGAGAAGACCCAGACCTGAGCCTCGCAAGCGGTGGAGACCCGCTAGAAGAATCAGAAGTTCCGGTTCAAGGTACATCAGGAACAGGTTTACTATTATACCAAAACTCAAACTGTAAACATAATTCTGCAACAAGAAACAAAGTCCGAATTTCAAAATCAGTCTTACGACTGAGGCAATTTAAAACCTTAAACGTGGTGGTGAAAGTTTGAACCAAAACATATAACTATGGCAAAAGTTTCAGATAGGTATCAGAGGCTATTAATTAATTACAGTGATGAGAAATAATTATAGTTTTTTCAAACTAGATATTTTTTTGAGTAACTGTAATTGTAACTAGGGCAATGTCACCCGTTAAATATTTAATTATCGGTAGAAATTTGATAAGGTGTGCAATTTCTTTTTTTTTTTAATTTCTTGACTCACATTATTGTATATTATATGTCTATGTATATTATTCATTTAAATAAAACAATGATTCCATAACCAAGTCTTCCCAATAACTTAAATATAATTGAGTAAAATATAAGACTTGCTATGTTTATAGACAGTTAGTATGAAAAAATGACTTTCTTTGCGAGTTTGATGAAAAGAAAAAAAGTAGACTTTCAAATAAAAATAGCTTGAGACTAAGTTTGATGTAAATGCATGGTAACACTTTTTGCAAAGATAATATCATTGATGACAATGATACACTGTTTACAAATATTTATGCGCAAATCATTTAGAATATTTATAACGAGCTTAGATTCTTGGCTTAGTTCCAAGCTAATTAAATGAAAACAAAAAAAAATTTTCTTCATGTGAATTTGCCAAATCTTTAAATTTCTTTATGTTAGTGATTTATGATTATTTTAATTGTCGCATTTACCTAATGTTATAAAAAAATATATTATGCTTATTGATATTTGTAGAATTAAATAATTACGAAAAATCTTAATATAATAAACAAAAACAAACATAAATACGTCACCGCAAAAACTGTTTATTACAGCGGCTATTGTTTACATTTAATTAATTTTTTCTATAAAAGTCATTTCTATAATTTTTTGCAGCAGTTTTAGCAAAACGAACATTTTTTGCTGATAACACTATTTTCTAATTTTTCACTAATGCTGTTTTCAACAATGAAATGAATAAGTTAGCGAATCATTTGTATTCTGTAAGGCATTATACATGGATTAAATATGATATCAAGTTGAGCTTATTATTTATTAAAGTATAAAAAAATAGTTTGGTGGAAAAGCTCACTTCAAAAAAAAAAATCGCATTATTACTAATTTTGTAATATTAGTAAATAATTATTTTCTGAATATTTTGCGCTCGCACTATAATTTATAATGAAATTTACACTTGCAAGGAGACAAAGATAGTAAATCATGGACCAAAAATGAAAATACGTGAATGCAAAAAGTGTAAATTACCAGATCCGGCATAAAAATAGCGGTACCGGCAACAAAAAAATTACTGGTGCCGACAATAAGATTACCGAAAAAACTAAACATTAATAACCTTTTGTATTCAAAGTTTGTTGAATCAGGTGATCTTAAAAATTTACAAAAACATAAGGTTGTATAAACTCTAAATTTCGAAATCATCACCCTTTTATAATAAATATTTTATGAAGGAATCAATAAAGAAAAAAAAATTAAATAAATTCTATCCTAGAATCTTGTCCGGCATACAAATTTTAAACTGCTTTAAGGACATAGCTGAAGTTTACAGGTGACTCTCTTTTCTTGCTAATACATATAATCCGAAAAAATATATTTAATTTAAAGGCGACTTGAGTTTTTAAACTGAAGTTTAATTTGTGAATTTCAATAAGTCAGTTCAAGTGACCTGTTCGAACCGTAAAATGCATATTTGCGGTAAAACTAATAAACCGACTTGAGCAGTGCTGGCCACTGAACTATAAAAATTCAAATTTAAATTTTAAAACATATATTATTCCAGTAAATCACACTTTGCATCGTTTTTCACAAGGACATTGTATCTTTTTTAGTTCGTATTCGTCTGTTTATAACACTTATCCCTTCCGGGTTTCGGAGTCTTTTAATATTGATACAACCTCCTCTCTTTTACATTTACATATATCTTAACTTCTAACTATAATGAATTTTAACCTACACCCCAACCTTTTCACAATTTAACTCAAAAAAGCCAAAAACGCAAAACAAAAAAATTGTCTTATCTTTCATACCCAAACGAAACGGAAGCCCCAAGCCCTTACATTCTCTTGCCATCTGACTTTATAACATTATAACAGTAATATTCATCCCAACACCTCACACCTTCATTACAATACCCACTTAACTCTGACATACACCACACCATAACTTCGCAATATGTCTTCTCATTATACCTTTCTCGACTGTTCCTCATTACATGGCTTCTCAGAAGCCTTTGTACCCTTCTTTCTGTCCTACTGTACTTTATTCTTTTCCTCTGATGCCCCTCCTTCTCTCTAATCCACCATATTGTTCTTTTTAATCTTCTGCTCTCCATCTGTCTTCTTTTGCATAATTACCGTAAGTACCATTTCTCCTGCTAGCACGTCCCACTGCCAAAGAGTTTTTCCGAGCTTCTTTTTAAAATGCATCAACTGGACCTCGGTCCCCTCCATTTTTGTTCTTCTTTTAACCTTTTTCAACTACTCTTGTACCTCCTCTTCCCACTCCGTCACATTCTCTTTCAAAAACAAGTCTGATCTTTTCAAGTTTTCTTTTGCTCTCCACAGCTCCTCTTTGTTTTCTCATATCTATAATTGTAGGGACATTCCACCATCCACTTTCCGCGAGCCTTCTATTTTTGACATTACTTTCGTGTATGCTGTCAGGCACCCTACAACAATCATCGAACCATTTTCTCCCTTTCATATTCCTAAAGCTCTTGCGTTTCTTCTCTTTTTTGCTTTTTCTTCGCTTTTTACATTCGACTATTCCTTTGACAATTTCCTTAGCAGTCCCCAACACGTCGTACCCTCTTCTTTAGTCTAACAGCCTGACACTTTCATCTCATTTCTTTAAGTTTCTTCCTGTCAAGCTTCCTTTTCTCTCTCTTTTGTGCCTTCTATATATCCCAGGCTTGTTTACAATCCTCAAAAAATTTCTTCTGCTGCTCTTTTCATCAGCTCTATCACTCTCCAGATTTTTTTCATTTTCTCCTTATTTTCCACCACCGGGTTCTAACATTCTTTCTTTACATTTGCAGCGTCCATCGACGCTGTTCGCCTCTCTTTACTTCTTTTGCCTCCTTCTTTTTCCTCAAAGTCTATTACCCAATGTTCTTTCACTCACTTTGAAATTTTAAACGTTTGCGCCACTATACTACTTTGCACTCTTTCAACCAGAAAGCGCTATCCTTTCCTACCTTGCTCCTCAACTTTTCGGTTCATACATAACCTCTCTTTCCACTTTTTATCCACATTTACCTCCAAATTCCGTCCATATACTCCCTAGCACCTCGCACGCGTTTAACTCTAATCTTCACCAAACCACAAGTCATCTCGTATGTTTTTTAGTTTCATAACAAATTGTAAAAAAAGAAAGTTTTCAAGGTCAATTTTTGAAAAAGATATTTTTTAAATCTGCCGTAATTTGTGAAAACACGGTTAACTGTGACAAATCAAAAAATGAGAGTTTTATATCGTTAGAATCGTAAAATGAAGACACAGCTGATTATTTTAATATTCTTCGAAAGTTGTCAATCACTTCAAAAGGAATCATTGCATAATTCTGGGAAAACTGAATACGTCTCATGAAAATTCGAGAAACGTTGTAACTGCATTTATTATATGCTGAAAAGTACAAAATCATCATTGACAGTCTGTCTTTTTTATAATTATTTCCGGCAATAAAGTATAAAAATTTATATAAAACAGAAATTAAATAGGCAAAAAATAATGCTTTTAAATATTTTTAGTTGTTTAATGTGGAAACAATTACATAGTTGGAAATTTTTTTTTTAAATAAAAAAATTTTGTCAATGACCAACAACAATGTTCTTGTTCTATTTACTTCCGTTTAGAGGATGGCAGCATAATTTATTTAGGCAAAAAAATTTGTTCAATGTATTATGTTATTTTTAAATGTATGTTTGATTGTAATCCAAGTAGGTTTACAATGTTTTTTTTTATTAGTCAATAACTGTAAGTTTTGCTGATACTTAATACATTCGGAATTTATGTACATTAAATAAATTAACATGAATTAATTTTGATAGAATTCCATATTGTTTGTTATACATTTTGTGTGAAAAAAAAAACAGTTATAACATTTTTATTTATATTTTCGGTAAAAAAAACCTTCGAATTTAATTTATTGAAATTTATTAGATAAATATCTACTTGTCTGCTTGCAAGATCAGTTTAAAGAAAAGAATTATTTATATAATAATATTGAAAGCTTTTATATAATAATAATAATAAATTCAATAAAGATTCTTTAAGTTGCAACATTCGAAATTGACAAATTTTAAATTAAAATTTGGTAACATTAAATAATTTTTCTTTTTCAAATCTATAAAAGTAAACTATTTGAAAAATATTAAATGAAAAATTATTTTTTTTTTGTAAATGCTGGCCCTAATGGTAGAATAATTTGCAAATCTATACAATCAGAATTCAAGAATTTGTAATTGTTACTCTTCAAAGATGTAAGAATTTAAACTGTTGATCCTACAAATTAGAGATTTTTTATTTAACGCATATACTATTAGAAATTATACAAGCTTGAAATTTGAAATTTAAAAATTTTTCTAATTCTGATGACTTACATTTAATCTTTTTGTTATTTTCAAGCTTGAAAATAGAAAATTCTTGACTTTTGTTTTTTTAAATTATTCCAGTTAAAAATTTTGTATTTATACATCTTTGAAATTAAAGAATCTTCATTTGCCGATCTTGAAAATTAATAAATTATACATTGTGATTCTTCAAACTTAAACCTAATATTTTGAAACACGTTTAAAATCACGTACCTTCAAAATATAAAGCTTAAATTATTAAATCTGGATAACACATTAAAAAAAAAGTTTAAAATTACAGATTATATAATTTAAGTTGTGAATCTTAAGCTTGTAGATTTTTATATCTTATAAGTCTTTAAAATATACGAGTGTAAAAATTTATAATATAAAATTATGCAAGTTCTAAGTTTTACAATAAAAAATTCTGCTATTTTAATAATTCACATTTCAAATTAAATTTATTTTAGAGATTAGGAATTGAAAACTGTTATCTTTTAATTTACAAAATCATTTAAACTTAAAATTGTTACTTATACATCTTTCAAAATTAAATATTTTTAATTATAATTTCTCAATTAAAAAGAGTTTTAGATTGCAAATCGTTAAAACTGAAATTTTTTTACTGTAAGTCTTTAAAATTAAACTACTTTAATTTTTTTTATTACACACCTTAAAAATATCATTCTAAGAAATTAAATGATTTGTTATTCCAATTTCACTGGTCAACAAAATGAGACCTATGTGCTCATAGAATGAGACAAGTCATTTTCGGGGTAGCTTTTTGTGCTAAATCCGAATCTGGCCTTCATTTCTCTGCAAAAAGTCAGGTTTTCGAGATTTTTTTGATCAAAATTTTTTTTGGAAAATTACAAATCAGGAGATAGAATGTTGTAAATGGTTTTCTCAATAAAAATCAATATATGATTTCAATGAATTTTGTAATGTCAAATCCAACGGCGGGCTTGTTCCTGTGATATCGTATACGGTTGCCGAGATAATCTGGAAAAACTAAGAAAAAACAGGGAAAAAATTAATTTCACAAAAAACTGCATACCTAGCTAAACAAATTTTTTTTTCCTAATATTCCAGGCGTCATTTTATTCGTTTTTCAATCCTCTTGTTGTGAAATGATCATAAATTGCTGCTTGTGATCAGCAACTTTTTTTCTTGCATGTTCGACGATGTTGAGCATTTGGTTAATCAGTCATGAGATTCCAACAAAAGACTGCTAAAGCGTTCACACTCCACTTAACTTTGTACCTCTTCTCGACTGATTTTCTCAAAGTTTTCCAACATCGTATCAATCAACTATTTGTAGTTTCTCTATTTCCTGTTTTTTATGAAATTGCCAATAACAGATCTTACTGATAACCATGTTTGTCTTTCATGTTCAGTCAAGATTTTTTTTAAATCGCCATCTAGCATCAGTTA
>JAUELO010005990.1:0-11721 GCA_032357855.1 Amphibolips quercusostensackenii
TTTTTTCATATAATGCGTTGTTTGGCTCAAAATTTGCTTTTTATTTTGTTTTTAAAAATTTTGAAAATACTATAAATTCTATAATTTTCGTTTTATCAAAAAAAGTTATTACGATAAATTGTTTATATTTTTAAGCGCTATTCATAACAGTGAATGGAATTTTTAAATCTAAAAAAAGTGTTCTCAAAAATTTTCAAAATGTGCTCAAATTTTGAATTTTCATCCAAAATGGCTGGCTAACGAACTTGACATTTAGTTTTTGGCACTAAAAGCGTGTACCAAAGGGTAATCTGATAGATGAGTTTTTTTTCTGTGATGAGAATGTAATTAATGCGTTTATTTTTTGTAAGAAAAAAAATTATATTTAGAGGTTCCGAAAGCCACGTGATGTCTAGCATGTATTTCCCATAAGAAAAGAATCCACTTGCTACAATGAAATAAAATAATTTACGAATGAAACAAAATAGTAGATTACGTGCCAAGGAAAGAAAGGCAGCAATTTTCGGCGAGTGTGAAATTGGCTACCAAACTTCTTATATAATTTCAGAAATTCCAAAATCTCCAAAAATTTTTTTCAACATTTTGTTCATATTTACAAGTTTCAAAAAGTTTACAAAAATGTTAATGAGTTCAAACCTTTTAATATAATTTCCAAAGTTTTCAAAGAAATTTCGAACATTTAATCAATTCTAAAGTTTCCAACAAAATTTAAAATTTTTCAAAAATTTAAAAAAATTTCGATAATTTCAGAAATCTTCTAAAAATGTTCAAACTTTAAAAAAAAGCCATGCTTGAGAAATTCTTTAAAAAAATTTAATTTCTATAAATTTTAAAAGATCCACATTTTTTTTTTCATTTCCACAAATTTTTAAATTTTCACACCTTTTCAATATCCACAAATTTTGATAATTTTCGAACTGAAAATTAATAATTTTGAATTAGGATCAAGTTCAAAATTCAAAATCCTATCTAACGTCCAATACTTACGTTATTGTGTAGAATTCCTGAAAATAAAAACAAGAATCCAGCGACCAAATTTGTCCGAATTTGGTCATTGGACTCTTGTTTTTATTTTCAGGCATTCTATACAATAATTTCCAAAGTTTTTAAAAATTTTTTAGAAATTCCTAAATACTTTTAAAACGTTTGAAAGTTTTTAAAATTTTTATAAATTTCCACCAATTTCTAAAATTTCCAAAACTTTTAATATTTTTACTCTTTGAAAATTTTTTTAAACTTTAAGAAAATTTCAAAACTTTCCAAATTTTCACATATTTCAATCATTTTTGAAATTTTCAAAACATTTTCAAACTGAGAAAATGTAAATTTTTCCAACTTTCTACAAATTTTAATATTTTTTAAACTCTTCAAACAAATGTTTCAACTTTACAAAAATTCTAAAACTTCCAAAAATTATTTAAACTTTCAGAAACTTTTAAAATTTTAATAGTTTTTGAAAATTTCAAAGCTTTCAAAATTTGAAAAAAAATGTTTAATTACAGCAAATTTCAATTATTTTTAAATTTCTCAACAATTTTTCGAAATTTTCAAAAACCTTCAAAATTTGTTATATTATTTTCAATGTTATTTTTTACGAAAAACAAAAACCACGCGCCCTATCCAAAAATTTTAAGAACAAATTTGTAGATCTTCAATCGATAAACAGTTATTATTTAATAATTTTTTTCATAACCTTCACATCAGGAAAAAAATGTAAAAATAAGCAGATTGTATTGATTATTGTCCAACTTTTTTAAGGCCTCAAATGTAACATAGATTTTGTTAGCTAGATATTTTAGATGAAAATTTGAAATTTTCAACCATTTCCAAAATCTTTTAAACCTTTTTTTTGATGAATTTTATGTACAGCTTGAGCATGCTTTAATAAAAATAAAATTAAAAGGTTGTATTTTCAACCTCAAAAAGAAACCAATAAAAATGAAAATTCAAAGCCAAACATATGAAAGAATGTCAAAAAGAGAAAAACGTTGCTTTTTGAAAGGCCTACAAGATCATTATGGCAAATTTTTTAATTTAAAAAAAAATTTTAATAATTTATAGTTTGACAGCGTAAAACATAATAAAAAATCAAACAAAAATTTTATTTTGTGGTTGAACTTCACGAGATAAAAAAAGATGATTTAACAAAAATTGTGCATTTGAAACTGATCTACAATAACAAATTTTTTTAAAAATAGTTCTGAAAATTTGCTCTTAACCTTTCTTCTCCCACGAGAATGTCTTCATTAAGTCCAAAGAAGTTTTAACATAAAAAAAAATTCACAATCTCTAAGTTTCAGTTTATGATGGTGTGACCTTTAATTTAAAAAGTTTCATGGAAAAATGTGAAGAATGTACAATGATCGAGCGCGTGGCGCGAGATTCAACGAGTTCACGCCCTATAAGCGCGCAACAAAGGTGACTTTTCTGCAATGCAAGTATAATTTTCAATCCAAAAGGACAAATTTTGTATAATGAGTTGAATTTTATACCAAAAACATTTACTTTAGCCAAATAATTGAGTTTTCAGCGTAATTATGAATTTTCAACAAAATACGAATTTCAATGCGTGCCTGGTTTACGTGGCTGTCGTATCTCGCGCTTCGCGCTCGGCTCTTTTCAGTTTCAGTTAAATATTAAAAAATTGTCAAGACCTTTGCAAAAAAATTAATCTTTAAATTTGTTTGTATTTCACATTTAAAAAAAAAGTTTATTTACTTAAGACGCTACCGACCTTAAGAAACATATTGTTATCTGGTTACTCGTGCTTCGCACTCGATATTTGATTTAAAAGTCTTTTTAACCTAGCGCTCCACCCTCGGTTCTGTGCACCGTACAATAGAAACTAATAATTTTGAGCGCGTTTACGGCACGCGATTTGGTCGTCGCGCTTTGCGCTCCGAAATACATTATTTGCTCGGTTTGCGTTCGGTGTTATATGTTGTTCATATACAAATTACTAAATTTGTTCTTGACTTCTAATTCGAAATTCAACATTGAAAGCAATTTCGTTCAGACCTTTTTTGTTTAAACAAATTTTGTGAATATATTTTTTTTCGTATCTTGTACCGTTTTACCAAAAGTTTGATTTTTAAAATTATGTTCTATAATCAAAACAAAAACTGCACATTCTTTAAAAAAATGGTGAATAAAAAGTTTGTATATTTTTTTAAAGTAATAACTTTTATTAGCTCATTTATTTGTACCTTCTGCCGTTTTTTCCAAAAATCCAATGCTTTAATTTTCAATGTTATTTTTCCAAAAAATATTTAGTCTAGCCAAGTAATTGAGTTTTCAGCGTAATTATAAATTTTCAACCAAATACGAATTTCAATGCGTGCCTGGTTTACGTGGCTGTCGTATCTCGCGCTTCGCGCTTGGCTCTTTTCAGTTTCAGTTAAATATTAAAAAATTGTCAAGAACTTTGCAATTAAAGTAATCTTTAAATTTGTTTGTATTTCACATTAAAAAAAAAGTTTATTTACTTGAGACTCTATCGACCTTAAGAAACATATTCATATCTGGTTACTTGCGCTTCGCGCTTGATATTTGATTTGAATGTCTTTTTAACCTAGCGCTCCACCCTCGGTTCTGTGCACCGTAAAATAGAAACTAATAATTTTGAGCGCGTTCACGGCACGCAATTTGGTCGTCGCGCTTCGCGCTCTGAAATACATTATTTCCTCGCTTTGCTTTCGGTGTTATATGTTGTTCATATACAAATGACTAAATTTGTGCTTAAATTTTAATTCAATATTTTACATTTAAAGCAATTTTGTTCAGACCTTTTTTGTTTAAACAAATTTTGTAAATATATATATATTTTTTTCGTATTTTGTATCGTTTTAACAAAAGTTTTATTTTTAAAATTATTTTTTATGATCAAAACAAAAACTGCGCGTTCTTTCAAAAAATGGTGTACAAGATGTTTGTATATCTTCTTGAAGTGATAACTTTTATTAAATCATTTATTTGTACCTTCTGCTGTTTTTTCCAAAAATTCAATTTTTTAATTTTAGATTTTATTTTTGAGTTAACAGTTTTCATAAATTTATGTTTTTAGTTTTCTACATTGTTTAACCGAAAAATGGAATTTTTGTTTTTTAGTACCTCTTTTGGTGGTTAAAACCCAAACTGTTGGTAAAAAAATTCTGTTTAATAAAATGGATCTTTCTTTTCTGTCTCTAAAATCATGTGCTCAAGCGCAACCACAATATTCATCGAACCTTCCCATTGTGATTTTTATATGTAAAAATAATATAGAAAAAAAGTGGTTTTGAGCAAATACCTCAATATAATTTCGATAAAAAATTTTCTTAAATAGAATTTTATTGCAGCTTGTCTTTTTTTTCCAAAAAGTTATTTATTTCATTCTAAATGTTATTTTACAGGATTTAGATGAAAATTACCTAACCTATTAGAAAGCAATTTATGACAAATTTTTAGCTCTTTCTTCGATGAAAAAATTTTGTTCATTAATTCTTTTCTGAGCTTGTGTTGTTTGCCGAAAAATTTAATTTTTTTATTTTCAACGTAGTTTTTCACTAATAAAACAAAAACTACGCTTCCTATCAAAAAGCAATTTTTGAGAAATTCGTAGATTTATCTTGGGTGCACAATTTTTTTCAAATAATCTTTTTTCTTATTTTGCATATTTCGCCCAAAAAATAAATTTTTTTATTTTTTTGTGCAATCATAATTAAAATTTTCAATTTTTTGAGAAAATTCAAAAAGTTGTTATGATAATCTTGTAGCGTGTTCACGCGGCAACGCTTTGCTATTTAGAGTTTTTTTACATCGTGCGATGTTTGCCTTAATGTTTTCATTTTCTTTTATTTTTTGAATTTTGTAAGTGCTATAACTCTGGTAATTTTTATTTTATCGAAAAAAGTCATTTTAATAAATTGTTTGTCTTTCTTATTCAAAATCATTATCGAACATAGAATTTTTAAATTAAAAAAACAAGTGGTCGCAAACATTTTTTTAAATTTGTTTACTTTTTGAGCTTTTATCCAAAATGGGTGGCTAACGAACTTGACCTTCAATTTGAGACACTTAAAAAGTGTACTAAAGTAAATGTAATAGATTAATTTTTACAAAAGTTATTGTGCTCATAGACAGACATACATTCACGCAGCCAGACATACAAAAATACATACAGAACATTCGTAAAACCCTTTTCTTTCGGGTTTGGGAGTCTCAAAACGCGGACATTTGACAAAAATAGGGGGAAGTGGGCAAATATTGAAAAAATCTGATATTTCTCTGATAAGAAAGTAGAAATTATTTTACCACAAGACAAAAAAAAACGAATTCGAAACGAAAAAAGGTAATTTTTAAACCAAAATGGAATTTGAATTTTCAGTTTGAGAAATTAATTTTCAAGCAGTTCAACTCAACCAATAAACAGGTATTTGAGGAAAATAATTAAATCCTAAATAAAAAGAATCAATTTCAAAGAAATAATCAAAAATGCTTCACTTACATTTTTGTAAAAAAATTTAATTTTCAGCCGACGAGGTGAATCAAATTTTTAATAAACTAGTTCAACTTCCTACAACAACAAAAATTGAAATTTTTGCTAAAGAGAATAATTTTTCACAAAATACATAACATTTTCAATCAAAGTGTTAAATCTTTAGACAAAGAAGACGAATTTTTGTATAAAAGAGTTTAATTTACATCCACAAAGCGAATTCCTGCCCACTAGTCAAATATTCAATTAAATAGTTTAATTATTAACTAAATATAAGATTTCACAGGAAAATAGTAGCATCTTTTATCCAAAGAGATTAAATTTTTACCAAAAGAGATAAAGTTTTTAAAGTAAAAGACGAATTTTCGAACAAAAAGGAAGATGTTTAAACTACAAAATATTATACTATAACAACAAAATCATGAAAGTTCTAACTAACGATACATACCAATAACTTAAAAAAGACCATACAAAAACATTAGTTAGCAAAACAAAAGCTCTGCTGAATGAATCATAACTTTACAACGAAACAATGTCTAAATTAATAACTCCTAATCCCATTTTTTCAAAACTTTACAGACTCCTAAAATCCACAAAAATAACAATTCACTCACAACGAACGTGAGCCCAATAAACTCAACTTGCAACCTAGCACGTTTCCTCGGCAAAGAACTAAAGCCGTTTACAGGAAACTCTATCAACACGTTTGAAACTCTTTTGACTGTATCAAGAAGATATAACAGATTTACATTCAACCTAAAGATATCCCAGTTAGTTTTGACATAGTATCTCTCTTTGCGAAAGTACAAATCTCTGATACAATCGATATTATTAAATATTTTGCAAACTTTCTCTCCGAACTCATACCCCTGATAGAACACTGTCTTAACAGTAGTTACTTTTCCTTCAATAACCAATTCAACAAACAAACCTCAGGAGCAGCAATGGGATCTCCAATCTCACCTGTAACAGCCAACATCCTAATGAAAAATCTTGAAACTTCTCCCACCACCACCCATCTCAAAAGCAATCGGTCATCAATACTTTTGTTTACAGAACTGTCTCTGTGACAGATAAAAATAACTTACAAAAGGAATTACAAAACGTTAAACAAATCCTAATACAGAACAATTATTCAAACAAACAAATTCATCAAGCAATAAAGAAATACACTAAAAATAATAAGTCAACACAATCAATTTAAGTAAGAGAGAGAAAAACGACCACCATTTTACTCTACATCCAAGGTATCACAAAACAAATAGGAAGAATTTGCAACAAACACATTATTCAAACCATATTTAAACAAGCTGCAAAAATAGTACAACTTTTAAACAACCCTAAAGATAAAAAGGAACCTCTCAGTGATCCTGAAGTATACAGAATCCCTTGCTTTTGTGGCAAAGTCTACATTGGAGAAACCGGGAGAGCGGTGAGCCAGCGTGTAAAGGAACATGAAAGTTAAGTCAGGCTAAAACATTTCACGCAATCAGCTGTAGCTGAGCATCATATCAAAACAGGACATAGCATTCTATTGGACAAAACTATCCTCATCACAAAAACATGTAACATTTTTTCAAGACAACATAGAAAAGCAATTAAAATCTTAAAACACCTTGATGACATCAATAGGGACGATGGATATAATAACAATCCGATTTGGCTTTCCAGTTTTTCGGATTTTTTAAAAAAGATTTGATTTGCTAATCAGGTTCAACCAGCCTTCATAGTGGGGCGCTCTGGCTAATTACAGACATCGTAGAGAGCATATATATATATATATAAGAACAGAATAACCTGAAACCTCAGTTTCAGGATAGCCCTGAAGAAGTGAACTGCAGAGTTTACGAAACGTCGGCAAGATTCGTAGTTTGGCACACAATTGTGACCCGAAGACACTCTTTTATTATAATAAATCATCGTGAAAGCATTATATCTATTAATTCCATTACTTGTTGTTTGTTAAGGATTCATCTTTTTGTTTGAAGGTAACATTTTTTTAATAATTGTCTTCTGTTAAAAATTAATGTTTTAAAGTAAATTTTCTCAAATTTCTACTCGGAGATAAAAAAAGTGATAACGTATATTAATATTTAAAAGATTGCAAAGAATCGTATATAATAGTCTTCTAATTCACTCACTTACTTTGTACTGATATTTATTAAAAATACTTCACCATATTTTTTTACCTTTAAATTCTTTAGAAATTCATGCTTTTTTGTAGTTAAGTTCTTTGAAATCTACTAAAATATTATCACTTAGAAAATATTAAAAGTCTTATAGATTCCTTTGAAATATTTGTAAATCCTAAATTCCTTTCAATTCCCTTAGAAACTTTATCAATGTCCCTTGGACTACTAGGAAAATTTTCAATATTCGAAAATTCTAAGAACTTATAAAAGCTTTAAAAATTCTTTAAAATAGTTAAATTTCTTATAATTTCTATAAATTCGCGAGCAAACCAAAGTCTCATTGGGATCCCATCGAAATCCGGGATGAGGTTTCGCTGAAGAACTAGGTGTAAAACAAATAAGTACTTAAATAACATCTTTTTTTAAAAAAGTTTTTAAGCCTAATTAGGAACAAAAGTGACAGAAATTTTTTTTTTTCAATTACCACAAATGCTGATAAGTTTTTATGTTTTTACCCACTTACCTTTTTCTAGCAAGACCTTTACGTACTTCTGCACTAACAGTTCTGCTAAAAAAAACTGTTACGGTACTTTTATACCAAAAAGTCTTGATAAAACGAGACATACTTATAACTTTTTTTGTACCTTAGTCCTATTTCACCAGTAGCTGTTTAGGACATAAATCCCATCAGCAATTATTAAACTTTCGTATAAATAAAATTAAACTTTTCTATTACTTTTTAAGTAACAATTATTCAGGGCTGGCAAAAGTTAAACAAAGAAAATGTAGTCAGACCTTCTTGGTACTTTTGTCTTAAGAGAGTCCCGCTGAAAGAAAATAACAGAACAAATAAAGTGAAATAACATCGATACTTTTAATCTATAAAAGTTACCCCAGCACTTGCACAAATTTCAAAACAAACATAACATAATACATTTCTAGTACTTTCGTTACTGTTTGTTATTTGTAATCACTAAAAATCTGTCAAATAATCCAAATCTTTAAAACATTTTTAAAAAATTGAATGAACGGCTTTTGGGGCCGTTTTGCAAGACTTCTATCGAAACGATTGTTTAATCTCAGTCCTCTTTGAAACGCTTATTTTTACAAATCAATGATTTGAAGTCACTTATTATGTGCAAATCAGTCTAATTTGGATACCATACACAATCAAGTAATGCGGTGCGGTCATTTTAATGATAATATGTCAAAATGTTGAATATTGTAGATTAGCTTTAGATGATAATCACTGTCAAACTAGAACCAATAATTTATTTCTTTACGCTACAAATGAATATGGATATCTGAAGAAACTGAAATTTTACGTTTCTCTTTTTCGAAAATTATTTTTTGCAAACAGATGAAATAATAGTGCGCGCTGCATCACCTCATAGGTAGGTTGAGTTGACGCATTTGGGCTTTTTTGAAAACTAACAAATAAAGTATTTTGATTGATATATGTAGATACATATCGTATTACATAAGTTATCGTTACATTATTACATATTTTTTCTTTACCGATTGATTTACTCTAGCTTATACTTTACCGACCAGTGTTTAATCAAAATTATACAATGCTTATGTTGCTTTTTCTCAAAATCTTCATAAATAACCATTTTTTCCAACAGAAGCAGCTCATGATTCAGTGGCGGGTATGACAAGCCATCCACGACAACCTCCAAATGAAGTTATTTTCATATTTAAGTCGGAGGCAAAATGTGCACTATACAACGATCTTCAAATCATCCCCCCCAGGCAGGTTTTTTGGAAATGAAAACAGCCTAAGACCCCTCTGGTTGGTTCAAGCACCTGCTCTTCCTTTTGAGCAGCATGAGGTTTTTTTGGAGATGAAGATAGGCTGGCGGTATTTCGCACCCTTTCTCTTACAAAGTCATAGTAGAACTTGTACTGTTCGTGTTGTGCATACGCCAACGGAAGCTAAGATAAAAGTAGAACAACAAAATTATACTGCTACAGAATTCGAGCAATACATGCACAATGCACATAATCCACATACTCTGATGGAAAAAGGGTAGATGACGACTACGAAGGCCTCGTTTATATAACAGTGAAAGGCACTACACACGTCGTATATGCATATGTAGAGAAAACGGAATAATGTTCAGAGATATCAGCAATATATCCTATTTGTCTCTTAAGGAATATTACAAAAGATATCCTATTGGGGAAATTTTTTATCTTTTTGAAATATTCCGCAAATATCTTAATATATCTTGAACCACCTTTACATGTTGTGTGTTTCTTCGTGTATTCCTTTATATGCAGATTGAGTTTCTAAAAATTATGTATGTTTAATCGTTTGAGTGAAAAAACCTGTCATTTAAAAATAATAAAAATTTTTTTCTTGGCTTTGGGCAAAGTATGGCATCCCTTCTTTTAAATTATACAAACCAAAGGTGCAGCTGTTCTGTATAAACATTATGACGAAGTTATTCGCGACCCGACAAGAAACTTTAAGAAGTATTGAACCTAGCTTGTAAAATAATTTTGGAAATGAGTTCAGAGTACCAAATCAAAAACTTTAGCTGTATATCAGCAGTGCAAAACTTGGCCGAGAAAATAAGAGTTCTTCGGCCTGAATTTGTGAGGAAAAATCTACTTACTAATTATATTTCATTGATTTCTTTGAACATTGATTTGATTATTTTGAATTTAATAACCGTAAATAAACAAGATAGAAACACTAATCACCTATTAAAAATGGACGGTTGGGCCACCTGACCAGCTGAATAATCCGACAGACCACGGGACTACAAATTGAGAGAGAGAGAGAGAGAGAGAGAGAAGAAGCGTTTCTGTCAATCTTCTACTTATCTATCTTTTTTTGTTATTTTATTTCATATCCGACTTGAGGGGGTTAGGGGTGGATCATCCACACATAACAACAACTGTCAATATCTACAGGAGGGTCTTATGCATCGACATATAAAAATGGACCGATAACCCTGTGGGGAAAACGAAAATAGATTTTAGAGAAATAAAACTTCAGAAAAATTCATTGCAGAACATCAGACCTCCATTTTTTTTCAAATTCAAATCGGAATCTAACGATAAAATAAAATAAAGTGCAATGTACAATATTTCTATTCAATTAAGAAAAAAAAACAATTTAAATCACATAGGTACAATACTCCCATATTTTAACGTTACATTTTTGTTGTTACAAATCTGAATTTATTATACAATAACTTGACTTGCGTATGAAAACATATCCTTTCATAAACATTTTTGTAACAAACAGAAACTGCACAGGCCACCACCATTTTTAATAATTATTTGCACATGATTATAATTAAATAAACTCTGAAAGGCACAATAAACGTCACATTATTAGGGCATTCGCGATTCAAAGCACGATCCTATGCCGATGGGCTTATAATGGACGTGTAGGCAAGCCAGCGAATAAGAAGAGGTTTTCTAGCACGTGCGCAGTGGATGAGATTCCCGCTGCGTACAAGAGTGTGGCATGTACATGGCGGCATCAGAGGGTGGCAGACAACGCTACCTTCGAACATGGACATAAAAATTGAAGAGAGGGAGCACAAACCTGCAGGGTCAGGCAACGCGCAAGAAAGAGGCATGATGCATACCACACATGCGCTCCCTACTCTTTGGGCGGGCTTTTAGTGATTGGTCTGTTGCGTCAATAATATTTTTCACTTTTAGAAGGTTGCAAATTCCCTATACGAATTAGAATCGTCCCTGGCGCCCTTCTGAAGAGTGCAAATAACTTCACCCCTCCCGATATACCAAGTCAACCCGTTCGCCTAAAATAGGACTTTGTGCTCCATCCCTATAATTTCTATGTCCATGCCTTCGAATGTGGGTCACCACGCTTCAGGATAAATAACTGGCAGTCGTACGAGACGAGGGAGGGCGACGCGGCTATATTTTTACTCGTTATTCTAAACTTCCACGGCACGTTAGTCAGAGGACACAATGTTACTAGATACTTAAAAAGGACCAAACCCCAAAAATTGATAATAATAGAAAGTAATCGGGAGGACGACAACTGCCAGCTTAACGGCTCTGACTTTCTTACTTTCAGTTTTCTTAAAGATTTCACTTGTCGCGTTCAACGTAGTGGGTCAA
>JAUELO010006010.1:0-21357 GCA_032357855.1 Amphibolips quercusostensackenii
TGAATTTAATAAAAGAAGTGAGAAAAGTGTATTATTTTATAGAGATACCTCATTTCTAAGAGCCAAAGTGAAGAAAGCAGAGGTTAAGAAATTTCAACAACAGTAGCTTGACAAGAAAAGCATGGAAAATTTCACAGAAATGTGAAGGAGGAACAAAGTTTTGCTTTTCTCAGATTTTCAGGTCTGAATTCAGGAACAGAGGGTTTTATTGTCGCATGCCTAGACAGTGTTTTTTCCCCTTAGTATACCGTAACCGCATTTTAGGTAAAGAAGTTTCCAGCGATAGGTGCAGACCGACTACAACATGAAGGCCAAAGAGAACACAAGGAAAAGAGGTATCAAGACCTTTAGAGGAAGCTGCAATGACTGTAAGAAAAATACTTGGTTAAAGTAATTGTTTTTGTAATCAGTGCTTTTGGAGGTACAAAACTATCACTAGTACGTAACCTTAAAGCCATACCCGCATGCCAAAAATATGCAAAGGCACTCGCGCGATGGATGCAGAAAGCTGTCATCTTTAGGTCGCTTTGTGTTTTTGAGACACACGAGCATTACACCAGCCTGTGTTAATGATTTTATCGTAATTTGTATTCACCTATCTCGCGGCTGTGAGACGTGTTCATAGGTGTGATTTACCGCGGTTCTTCTAGGAGCTAATGTCATTTTTATAGGTCGCAGTGGCTTTTAGTAGGACCGTTCGGTTGGCTACATTGATATCTAGAGCTGTTGCCTCGGAGCATTAGAGATAGGGTCAATTGGAAGATGCAAAAAAGCATTGGACTAAGAGACTCTCTTTGGAAGACCCCGCTCTTATATGTGACATAGATAGTTGTAACTTGTTTTTAGAGATTCTTGAATTCACAGAAAAATTGTTGAATTAAAAAAATATCTTTTGTTCAAGGAAGTAGCTTTTTGTTCAGATGGAAATTTTGTTCTTACATGAAATAATGTTTTTATTTGTGAATATATTTTTGTTTAAATAAAAAAAATTATTTTCAATAAATGTCTTATTTGCTTTAAAACAGGTTTAAATGCGTTTTTTTCAACAAGCTTATTCAAAGTTACTACTTTAAAAATGCGTTAGAGCCACCTTGACTTGTTTTTCAGCTTAGAGAATTTGTTTTTAGTATTCGATTAGAAAAACTGATTTTAATGTAGGTCACTGTTTTCAGCAATTGTTTTGTTGACGAATAAAAATTGCTTCTCATCGTTTACTAATAATGCGTTATCATCAATTTTTATAACAGATCTGAGTATCCATATAAGAAGTAAGCTAACTTAATACATCTAGCTTATATACATGTTTTATCACCTTAAAACTTTGGCATTAATCTTATTAGAAATATTATTATTTTATATGTGAGAAAAAAATAAATAATTCAGTAAAATGCGATGTTCAATCTTATCATACGTGAACTAAATCGAAACTCTAATACATACATACATACATACTCTAATCCAGCACAATTTAAATTGTCTAGTCTGAGGTCAGAAAATTATATATGATTAGCAAATAGTAAATAACATATAAATAGTAAATAATAAGTAAGTTCGACTTTAGTGTAGAATCTAGAAAAAAATTTTATAGATATCTAAATAATTAAAGAAAAACTATTGACATTTTTTCTTCAAATTAAATATATAAGCGTAAAATCCTTTTTAATTTTGCAGTATCATGAGAAGAATCTTTTTATGTCAGTATTGTAAAAATTAATCTACTTTAGAAGTTTATAAAAACAGAAGTGTAGATAATTCACGCTAATATTATGTAATATTTTATAATGTATTTATATTTGAATCTATGCATAATATAATATGATAACGAGCCAGTCTGGTACAGGACCCTAATATTTTTACCTTATCAGGGAAATTTAAAAAATGTTTTTTGAGTTAATACATATCAGCATACGCTGTATTTATTTATTAAACTGAACTATTTATTCGAAAAACATACGTAACGCATTTAAGATGAGTGGTGAGGGATCACCTCGAACGTTACACCAATTTAAAAGTATACACATACTAAAGAAAAAGCTGTACGTAGGGAGGGGTAGGGGTAATAAATGTTACAAAAAACCGGTGCGTATTTTTTAACAGCTCTTCATTATTATATCAAACCTTCTACAGCTCCACACAGTGATGATGTATGAACATAAAAATGTGTTAGCTATATGGAAGAAAAACTTAATTTTGTTTATTTGATCATCATTCTGCTAAGTTTAAAATCTATTTTTTTCTGATGCGAGGACAATTTATAAATAAAGGAAAGACAATGAATAGGTTTCAGTTTTAAGATTTAAAATTATTCTCGAAATAATGTAGGCATGTATGGCACCATTTCTAAAATGTGAGGGAAGAGAAAGGTGTTGCGAATTTAGTGATATTTGTGGATATCGTCTGTTTCGACAATTTTCAACTCTCAGCAATAGATTTACTTTTAGCAGCGTCCTGGACAAAAAAATTGTCGCCCCTGTGCTGAGGAAAAGTATCAGCAGTCTTTAATATAAATTTAAAGATTGTATGAACTAAAAAGTTCTTATTGATTTTTATAAGAAGACATAATAATGCTTTAGTTAGAACAATGAAGAAGCAATAAACTCTTACAGAGTTTATTTCCATCATTATATACAACACTATATTCGAAACTGAAAAGCTTTGAACGTTTAAAATATTTGTCCGTGTCTTAATTTAGATTTCATGTTATCTTCAAGAACGCAAGTGCGTACATTATAATGGTAAGTAATAGTTACTCAATAACAGATAAAATTTTTTAAGTAGGATGTAAATGTAATAATTTTATATAAAAGTCAGCTTCATCCCTTGATTTGAAAAAAAAATGTCAGCAAAAAAATTTCTTGGAAAAAAAATGAAAGAGATTTGTTGAGTAAAATCCGATTTTGAAAATTGAACAATGCTGGATAGATCATATATCACGGATCTAGGTACCTTTATATAATATTGATTATTTCAAGTTTTTTTTAAGTAATTCACAATTGTATTATACTTCCACATAATTTGTTATAGCTTGCCATTTAACTTTCATTAATGATTTTTCTGACCAAAATACGTCATAATCGTACTTTTTAACACAATTAAGTACACGTATGTGAAGGAAACAAATTTTAGATCTCCAGCTTATATACATGTTACGTCATTCTTTTAACTTTGGGAGCAATTTTGTTAGAAATATTATTATTTCCCTGTTGAAATAATAATTTTTCCGTTTTCCATGACAATTAACGCTAATACTACTACCTTTCCTTAAATTTGAATGAAACAAATAAATTCTTATAATCTTTCTATATAAATACTAAAATTCAAAGAAGAACTTTATCCTCTCTTGCAAATTTTAACATGACCATCAATAACCTTTTAATTTAAATAATTCATCTAAAAAAGACCCGCACCTGACCGTTAATTATCAGATTCACACAACTATCTTTATCTTAACACATCCCTAACTACCTTAAATTGTTTATCGTAGCTTTCTTTTTATGACAGCGTCTACACTTCACAGTGAATAATAAATAATTGTTACACATAGCATTTCATTTTGTTCAAAATTTTTCATTAAATAGCTTCAATTCGGGCGTGTTTTTGAAATACATTGTCTCGCCAATGATAGGCTCACATTTAATAAGTCCCTATCGATTCTGGTCGCTGCGGTTGCGAGAATTATTAGCAATTTTGTCGTGTGTTCCCAGAAGTATGCACTCATATCCTGCGAAAGCTATTTTCAATTAAGCACGTCTCATTACGTGGTTTTTCCGAAGAACAGAGCTTTTATGTAAAAATGTCAATCCTAGGCATAAATCTCGGTCATTAAAAATAGGACCTTTCCATCGGTAGTTGAGACAATACAACATTTACGCATTCCAGAGCACCGTCAGTGATAACTCCTGCGTGTACATTGATTAACGATTAGTAAAGATTCACAAACGGATATGTGACATTGTAAAAATTTAAAAAAAATCAAATACAGGGGTTAACAAAAACGTCTAATCATATTAACGTACTAAACTAAATTGACTTTTCCCGCAAAGATCGATCTCAAGTCCGTACTTTCTCTCAAATTTTCTCTGAAATTTTTCCATCGACCAACTGCGCTTTGCAAATTGAATATTCGCAACAATACTGATAGCAACTAATTTCTTGTGTTGCTATGTCTAGTTTTACTCAGTGAACACTCTAATCCACTGCCGCCGTCAAAACGACTGAAATAATACGCTACTAGATTATCTTTACCCTTCAAGTGAGTAATGATAAACAAGTCTTATTGCAATATTAGTGACCATCAAACGAAACGCAAATTCTGGTTTGGAACTGCAAGCAGAAAATTAACGGCCTGATGATCTGTGGCCACATAGAAAATTATCTAAATCAAGTAGGTTTGCAACCTTAGAATTGCATGAATGATTACCAACAATTCATTCTGAGTGACTGTGTAATTAGCCTTATACGAAGTCAGACGTCGAATAACGAGAGCAAAACGAATTTCAGAAACTTTGCCTTTGCTTGCTTACTTTTGCTACCATACTTATCACTACAAATAAATTTATTTTTAAAACTAAGAAATTTTCGAGATTTGTCCAGCAATTAAAAATATTAAACCTAAAACCCTCAGTGATATCTGAATTTCCCTAAGAAACATTGTAATTTGAGCCGAGATCTAGGTTCTGAGATTTCTTGAATCGCCTTGGTTTTGAGGCGCTCCGAAAATACACCATTCGTACTTAAAATAAATTCGCAAAACGAAATCTCTCCCCGAGCAAACACGGTCTTATCCAATTTGAACGATACTCTTGCTTTGCGTAGAAGATCTAAAACTAAAAATTAATGTTTCACGTGCTACTTAAATAAATTTGCGGAAATGACTAGATCATCCACATAAGCCATCAGAGAACTCAGAAATTTATCTCAAAAAATAAGATGTGATCTTCTAACAAATGTACTGACAGACATCTTCACAGCAAAAGGCATTCGATAGAACTGGAAAATTGAACTCTCTATCAAAATCAATGTGCACATTCGTGGTTACTGAGCAAGCAGTATATGGTAATAACCTTAAGACAAATCTGAGCTCGTGCCTGAATATTTCTGAATAAAATTTTCTGATATCTGGTGGACCGTCAATGTCTGATTCTATTTATCAATCGAATTTGCAAGCATCAAGACAAAATCTCACGGATACAGTTTTCTTTGCCAGGATTACCTGATAGGATTGCAATACGGGCTATGTGCATGCTTAATAATCACTAATTTTAATAGAACATCAAACTCTGCCTTTACCTGCTCACGATACGCGATGGAAATAGTATACGGCATTCGCATTAGAGGTTGACCAGCTGGTAATTTAATTATGCGCTCATAATCATTCAAATATTTGGGATTATTGGTAAAAACATCCAAATATTTCATGACTTCCACTTAAAGCCGATCTTTCTGTTCTTCTGACAACAAACGCAAATTGCACGTTGCCTCACTAACCTCATTCTCAAAACCTGACGAAAGGCCTATTATCTAACATACTTCACTCCCAGACTCAACTGGAATGATAACAGGCTCGGCACTAGCTTCGACTTTAATAAATATCACCATTAAACCGTCCAACACAAATCTAAGTCTGAAAATCTTGACTTAATAGCAAAAATATTTACCAGTTGCCCCCTACCCGAGTCATTTGAATCATCTGAGATCCTATTACTTATTGCGTTTTCTAAACAATTGAAAACTCCTTTTTCTTTTTTTATAGCAAATCTTCGAATGTGATAATAAGATGAAACCTCGGGCGCACAAAGTTCCTGATCATCGCACGGTGGTGCAAAAATTTTTTTATTGAAATTGTTCCAATAATGAATACTTGTTGTTAATTTACAAAGTATCATAGCAATTAGTCATTAAAAAGTCGTACATAGTTGATTCCGTTAACAAAAACAATTTTTAAAAAATATAATCGCACAAATCTTTCCCAAATCTAAAAGGCTTCTATTTGAAAATGATACGTTGAAATCGGATAAATAGAATAGGATAAAAATGGATTTGTCTACCGGTAGTTTTTTGACCCTCTGTGCATCGGCCGAAAACAAGTTTCCTTTATAATCAACGTTGCATTTCTTTGAAGATATCCAGTCAGCACCGGTCATGACTATATATCTTAGATCTGGAATGACTGATCAAAGCGTATTACACAATTTTTTTCAGAATAATTGACACTCTAGCCTGTAATGTAGCTTTGCACATGTTATTTCAAAATGCTCCACCTTCCTTGATATTCGTAACGCAGGATGTTTGCAGCCTTCGTCCGAATTAGTGGTGTTAAACAACTCATTGGTAATTAATGACGTACTACTTTTGGAGGTAATGCGGCAAGTGACTGTTTAACTCGGAATTCAGCCTATTATGCGCGGATTCTTTGATTTTTTCAATTTATCTTATATCTGAAAGTTACGTTTTCAAACGACACATGCAAGGTCTTAATACGTTAATACAGAATTACGACTTGATGCTCGATCTCTTATGGCAAAGTCGTTTATACGTTTCTTACTAAAAGATTTTAATAAGCATTATTTGACTGTTTCTAATTAGAATTTGGTCTCTAATTAGGCTCAAAATGATTTTTTGCCTTTCGCCGATTAATAGAACCACTTTCAACATCAATAGTGGCAATACGACAATTGAAAGTATCTTCATCATCAGATACCGGATCGTTAATATAAATTTGCAAAAATGATAAAGTATTACCTCTCACTTGACGTTTATTATCGTTTTTTTTTATTTTCATCATTTAAAAAACTTTGTTTGCCCTGAATATCCACATTTAAAAAAGGATTCTGATGATTTCCGAAATCTTGGGCTTTGGCACTGCTCTGCTGTTGCCAATTTTTTCGTGGCCTAACAAAAGAATGCCTATTAAAAGCACGCCTTTCTAAACCACGATTATTATAATCAAGTCGTTGTTTATACATCCTTCTGTGATTATAATGGCGTCTGTTACTAAATTCGCGTCGGAAGAGGTCGATGAATCGTACTTGACGTACTTAAGTCAGCCTGATTCGATTTGCCCTATTATGACGAGAAATTATGTTATATGTTAGCCTCTAATTCTACCTTAATATTGCCTATTCGCATTAAAGCTTGCACGAAATTCTGAAAATTAGCCTAACTTGCCCTCTTAATCGCAAATCGCGCGTGTTACCTACCGACAAATAGAGGCCGATATTCGTTTAGTACAATTTTTATAATTAAATATTGTTATGAATCTTCCCTAAATTTGAGCGGATCTTCGTTCAATTTATTTCTTAATGAGTGTATAGAAATCTCTTGTAAAAAATTTGGGTTCTGCCATTTTCGCATTTTATATTGCAAATAATTTTTAAGCCTGCTACGATCTAATATATTTTCATTGTAAGAAATCTACTATTAAATTCGCCCTTTAGTTGAACGCCAAGATGTGTAAGGGAACTTCATTAACAAAACTACGATCAAAATAATCAAACCAATGGATTAAAGACCTTGTAATTTTTTTAAATGTGGACACAACTTTTCTTGCGCATCAACTGACAAATTTGAAATGTCTCAATAAGACAGCCAATCACAACCTTTCACTCATTTTTTTCGTTTTCCGAGACAATCATAGCTTATACGTTTGCTGTCTTTCCTTACATTAAAACTAAAAAAAGAAATGTTAATAATCTCAAAATTGCAATACTGAAATTCGAAAAAAAAACGATAATCTCCCTTTTAAGTTTCAACCCGACTATCTGTTACCTATTTTTTTTCAATGATTCATCTAAAGAAGACACGCACTTCATCGTTAATTAATAGTATCATACAACTTTGTTTATCTAGCAACATGCCAAACGATATGGAATGCCTATCGCTAGCTTTTTTCTGATAACAGCCTCTACACTATACACCGAAAAATAAATTATTATCACACATACGGTTTCGTTTCATTACAGATTACTTATAAAATTAATTTAAATCAGGCATGCCCTTTAAATAGCTTGTCTTGACAACGATTAGCTCACATTTGAAAAATCCCTATCGTTTCTGTTCACGGTGGCTCCGAGGATCGGCGATGCAATGAGCAATAGCAAATTTTTCTTAAGTTTTTAGAAGTCTGTACTTGTATCCTTTACAAGCTATTTCTAATTCAGCATGTACAGCCACCAAGTTTTTCTGAAGAAAAGAGTTTTAAAGTAAAAATGTCAATCCGAGACGTAAATCTTCGTCATGAAACCTGGTCTTTTTATCGCTACTTTAGAGAATATATCATTCACGCACTTCAGAGCACCATCAGTGGTGAATTTTGCGAATATATTGATTAACGATTAGCACGGATTCACATAACGATATGTAAAATAGTAAGAATGGGGGAACATGAAATAAGGAAATAGTAAGAAACGTCAAATCATATTAATGTACTTAGCTGGACTGACTTTCCCCTCGAAGATGATTCTCCAGTGCGTCCTTTTTCCTAAATTTTCTTTTAATTTTTTTGGCGACTAACTGCGCTTTCAAACTACGTCGATACGTGCGACAATACTCCTGGCAACCAGCTGCTCGTGCTTGCTGGGACTGGTATCACTCGGTGAACATTCTAATCGGATCCCGTAACAACTGATTTCAGATCATTGATTTATTGTAATTTTAATATTCTATAAAAGAATTATTTTTTTAAGTCATAAATGAACCTAATTATTTTGATAAAGCAATTAGTTGTTATTTACTACTAAATTAGAAAACAGGTAAACTAATCGAATTTCAAATATTTTACTAATCTTTGCTGGCTCACTTTTCGCTGATCGAAGTATCTACGTAAAGAAGTATCTCTTGAATAAGGAAATAGAACTGTAAAATTAAAATAATTTTTCTTCAGGCTGTCAATTTTATACTCATTCATGCTGTTGCTTATTTAAGGCAAACAATTTTCAAAAAGTTTTATAAATAATTGTAATTTTCTGTGAAAAGTAGAGAAAATATACAACCTAAAGAAGTTTTGAAAATTAAATACAGAACTTTGTTAAAAAGTAGCGAATAAAGATCTCGACCATGCAAAATTTCTATTTTTAGCGTTTTCTATGCTTATAATTCTTTTCTTAATTATTTCGTACAGTTTTTAATAATCTTTTGTTAACCAAGCAATTATCTTCATACTGTTAAATTAGAAAGTATCTGAAATATGCGAATTTGTATATAATTTTCTACCAAACTCCAGTGGATTACTTTTGTTCTGATCGAAAAAAAAATATTATTAGTAATTGGCTAAATTTTACAAGTATAGATTCAGTAAGCAAAAAAGCCAAAAAACTTAAATAAATACGCGCGAAAATTTCGCGTAAAGCAGAATGATTACGATGTTTCGATAGAAAATTCGGCAACGATAATAGCGTTTACACTCGAGGCTTTATTCTCCACGGGAATTGATAAAAGGGTGAGGAAATCGGCTTTGACGGGTTCAAATTGGTAGAAGATTGTATCCAAATTCATCTTTATTTATTCTTGGACTTTTAAAACTTATAGAAATAAAAATTCACTGGATCTTGCGCTATGTGGCCAAAATTGACTATGAAAATGACTTCTCTAAAGGTTTTTCCGGTTCCAGCGTCTTCGATCTCAATCGTTCAAGTGCCTTCCAAGAAAATTCTAACGTCTGTAGTGGATGATGTCACTTGTATCAAGCTTATTTATATTTACTTAATGACTGGTGATTATCTTTCAGTCACTCTTCAATTATTTGAGAGCAAAAATATGTGAATTGCGGATTAACATTGAATCACACAACACGTTTGCAAGAAAGACGTATTCTAAACCTTTTGCTCAGCGTCAACAGGTAGATCAGGAAATTCAAGAAATGCCAAGAATTTGGATAAAAGAAACTTTAACATGTCCCTATTGTTTTCTACTGAGAATTGCTTCACGTAAAAATAATACTAACAGAATTTGCTTAGTTCCAAGATTTATTAACGAAGTAAAAGATTCGGATAATGAGACTCCGCCCTTGATGAACGAATACATGCTAACATTTTATGGTGCCAGTTTTGCCGGATAACATACGGATTGAAAACAGTGGATTTAGATTTCACGAGAGCACTTTATAATCAACTCTAAATTCTTTCAGTCATCATTTAGATGTAGCTGCAGCAATACTTCCAGTTTCACAAGATCAGAAGTTTCCTTTAAGTTATGAACAATTTCATCTTCCTTGCAGATCGATTAAATTTTCGAGGATTAAACGTGTTAGAAATTTTTATATTTCTGAAAATTTGAGGCAACTGCAGAAGTTTTTAGGTGTGTGTGCTTATTACCGTGAGTTGAGAATACGTTATTCTGATTTTATAGACCTGTTTCGCAAGCATCTAAAGAAATCAAGTCATTACGTAAGATCACACTAATACTGATAATGATCGTCTGATCACACTTGCACTTGTAATGAATTAAGGCAAAATTTTGCTGGTTTCCTGATTTTAAAACATATAATTCCACATGTGCCTTTTAGACTGCAAACCGAATTCTCAAATGTCAGAATTAGTGGAATACTGTATCAAATCGACGAAACCGGGAATCATCACGTTGTGTCGTTAGTTAGTCGTTGCTTCAATAAAGCAGAACCTAATTATACAACTAACAAAAAGAAGCTTTTTGCCATTATCAATTTGGTTACAAAATTAGGAACTTACTTAGTTAGTCAAAAATTTATATTCAAATGATATTGGAGTATTGTTCTGAAACAGTATGGGTATGTTGTTAAATATTGTACTTGTCGTGACCTGCTAGAATTTTGATTATTAATATGACGATGGAACTACCATTTGCTTTAAACGGGCCAAATTGTCAACTATTAAAACTGAGTTAAGATTTACGAATCGATTTTTGAAAACTAGGAAAATTTTAGAAAAATGATCCTTGCGTCAAAAAAAATGATTCATGAAATCGTTTCTCCTTGCCTTAGAATGTCGTCAATTCTTCACCATAATGTATATTAAAGCAAAGACTCAAAAAAAGATTCTTGTGATAAAGCATGTTTAAGAAACAATGCTGAAGCCCCGTTTGCTATCATGCTTATCTGACTTAAAAAGTTGAGTTCTGCGACCTAAAATGCATAAGAGTACGATGCTTAAAATCGACCAGAATCGCTAATGAAATCATGTTTTTCTATCCCATACTGACAAATTCGGTATTATGAGGTTATGTCAAAAACTAATTGTGAAGGGTGCTAGTTTATCCTCAGATTCGGTTTTAGTGGCACAAAATACATACGAAAACATGTGTCTCGTTATAAACTTTTATTTGTGTACCTGTGCTACTTTTAGCGTGGTGTCTGTCTCTATCGTCTGTCTTCCTCGTCTCTTTCTATTAATTGAGAAGCCTATTCCTTTAATGTAAGCTGCGTATTCGAGGCTACAAATGTTAAAATCTGTTAACGATATTTTTGAAATTAAATTTCTTGTTTATAATCGAACGCCGGAAAATGAGCCACGTGAGGAATTGATCACTAAAAATTACCATCAGGAAGCCACGTTCGTACGGCCTTCATCTACTAGCGCGATTTACTGCGAAACCTTGGACGCTGTTGCAAATTCAGCTTCTAATAAGGTTTTTTCTTTGACTTAATTAGGTAAGAATACCATCTTGTGTTTGATCAGTGATTTAATTATTTGATAGTGTATATATAATTTTGACATAGCGAGCGTATAAATATGTATGGAATGGTGAATGTTGAATAAAAATTTGACGCGATACTGATTTTTGTTGATTCATATCTCTTGCTCATTCTATCAATCTGAATTTTAAATATTTATTGACAGTATAATGTAATTTTTACTCAAATTTATATATCTCTTTTGAATTACTATATTTAATGCTGTTTGTATGTAGTTTGGTCTTTATATTATTTTAGTAAATGTAAGCATGTTATTCCTGAATAAGAACTATACCATATAAATTTTAAAACATGATTTTATGAAGAACTTCAAATTAAAATATTTAATGAATGATATATATATATATATATATATATAATATTAAATTTGAACGAAATATTAATATTTGTTTTTATTGCAGCCTGGTTAAGAAAATACATCTATTACAAATTTTTTTATTAATCTCTGCTAATAAATAAAACTTTTCACCCACGTAAAATTTTCTCGCACGGCGATTTATTATTTATTTATAGCCTTATAAACAACATTTTTTGCATCATTATCCGCTCTTCTATAAGACGTGATTTTCAAGTTGTCAGGAATTTTTTGTCACAATGATAAGCGCTGTTTTAAAAATATTAAAATAATAAACTCACTTAAAATGTATTCTTACTTATATTCTCTACGATGCCCGTAATTGGTCTAAGGCCGCTTTATGAAGGCTGGTTGAACCTGATTGGCCAAGCAAGTTTTTTCCAAAAAACTCGAAAGAATGGGCAGGAAAATTAAAATAATATTATATCTATTGCCCCTATTAATATTATCAGGGATTTTTCAGAATTTAATCGCCTCTCTATGTTTTCTGGGAAAACTATTGCATGTGTTTGCGATGACGGTTGTTTTTTCAAATGAAATGCCATTTTCTGTTACGATATGATGCCTAGCTAGTGCTGATTGCGTAAAATGTATAGCCTGACTTTACTCTCATGTTCCTTTACACGTTGGCTTACCGCTCTCCCGGGTTCTGCAATATATACTTTGCTACCAGAGCAAGGGAATTTATATACTCGAGACACTGTTCAGTGGTTTCAGGCAATGAATAAAGATTAGGTGTTTAAAATGCTAGAGGTGTGAATGATCATAACGAAATTCAATTACGAGAAATAATGCACAAAGAAAAGCTAGGTATCTTATGAGTTTCTTAAACAAAGGAAAAAGAATGCGACAGCAGAATAATAGGAAATAAAGAGTTGAAAAACGGTCTTCAACTATGTTTAGAAGTAGATAGCAAATCAAATTGCTGACAAGGAGTTTGTCTGATTATAAATAAAAGAACAACAAAGCATGTCAAGGGCCATGGATTTGTATCCGATAGATTGTTGATCGTTAGCATAAAAGTGAGAATCAGAAGACTACCATATATCATAGCATGTGACGCTCCAGTTATTAGTCAAAGAGATGGGGATAAATACGCCTTCTGGGATACTTGAGAAGATACTATCAGCACTTATTAATGTGGAGAAAGAATTATTCTACTAAGACATATAAATAGATGCGTTAGAGTCCAGCGCAAGGAGACGAAAAGGGTGTTCGGCAATTTTAAAGATCCAAAAACAAATGTCAACAATGACAGATTGCTAAGCTTATGCTTAGAAAATGGCTTGTATATTACAAATGATTGGTTTAGGCATAAGATAATCAACCTGTACACTTAGAGCAGAGGCAAAAGCCACAGTATGATCGACTTTATTGTTGCGAACAAATACTAAGAGAGCAAGTGAGAAATAAAAGGGTTATGGGACATTCTGAATGTTCTAAATAAATTTTTCTTTGAGAAAATAAATGTAGGCTTTGAAATAGACGCAAAAATTAAGTTTGTCTCTAAACATCTACTAGTTTTAAATCCCAAAGACGAGGCTTCAATATAATCAAACGATTAAACAAAATTACCTCTATGTAAAGTTCCATCGTGACCATATGAAAATCCTCGTCAAAAGATTTAGTCCCACCAAATTTTTCTTATTGCCTCTTTTTCCACTTTTTGTAATTCTCTTTCTCTCTCCCGGTCACTCTATTTCAAAAAATAATAAAGATAAGGGAATCAGCGCTCCAGAAGGCGCGCCTTTTTGCTTTCAGCTCTTGACAGATGATTTCTTCAGGCTGCAAAGCATACAACTACAAATTTTAAGTCTATCGACGAGACTTTCCTTATATAATCAGGATTAAGCTTCACATACAAGTAGGATCGCTTGATTGTTTAATCTTTGGAAAAAAATTGTTCTTATGTAATTATCAGGGTTTTTAAAATAAAATAATGATAAAGAATACAGATATGACTTTATTTTAATACAAATAAATGGTTGAAGTTACACCAATCATTAAAACACAGACTTGATATAAAACAGTTTAACATGTTACACAAAATTTTTTCATTTTGACACGCTTTAAGTAAACGCCAAGCTCTAGACTAAAACAGAATATGATTTCAAATTTAATAAAAGCATTTTACTATTGCACAAATTCAGAATATTACCTTGTGGAATTTTTCATTGTTTGATTTTTAATACTTGAACTATAATGAAATTTTTTGAATCTTCCATTAATTTATATTAAAAGTTAATGAAATCAAACGGTTTTCATCAAAAGTTTAAAATTCAAACTCTCTGGTCAGTCTCTGGAGATAAATAATTTTTTATGATTTTTAAATGATTGTTTCATTGATGTCTTATAACAGAGTACACATTTTAAAAAGATGGTTATATTTCAATAACGCAAGGCTTTTTTCAGGAAAAATATTTGCTACAACTCGACTGTTTTAAATTTAAAAAATAGGTATAAATTATGCTCAAATAGAGTTATTTGCTTAAAAAATGTGCGATTTTGTAAAAAATGGTCTGAACAATTTAAAGCATAAAAAAATTTACTCTAAAATATAGAAATTGTAGAGTTTTAGAGAATGTCTGTTCTAAAAAAAACCCATAATTCATTTAAATTCAACCATTGTTTCAAAAACTGGTACAAAGCAGCAGTAAAAAGATTGCATTGAAAAAAAAAATATATATATATATATATATATACCTTATGTCTTAAAAACTGCATTTTAAAATTCTTTATATTAAAAATGCACATTTGAAATAAAAATTGTAAAAGTAAAATATTATAGAATCACGCATTGTAAACTAAATACTTTTATCATTAAGAAAGTTAATAAGTAAAATTACCAGTGGAAAAGTTAAAATCAAACTTATTTGAAGTCGCATCATATCCTGTCATTTTTCAATTAGCTAGATAGATTTTTCTTGAAAAAATTGGCAAGATTCCGGGTCAACAAGAAATTCGCTGCATAAAAGCCAAACACAAAGCGCAAAATCTGACAATCATGTGCTCTTTGTGTTTTTTATTTAATTTGACCATATTAAGAATCGTCATTCACACAAGAAATATTCTATAACTCTTTCCAATTGGCCTTGTCTTGCCTACCGGACATCCCAAAACTTCTTCTGGGGTCAATTCTTCAACCGCGCCGCTGTGCACATTTATTTTAGCCCTTATTATTGCCAAAGAATCGTCTTTAAATAATCCGCTAAAAATTGTTTGTTTGTTTTGTATTTTTTCTAATATTGCATAGACATCACCATTAGCTGTTGTCAGCACAATTTGTTCTCCGGTTGGTATGGGCCTAGGGGCATAATTTTTGCCTATTAATTGGATTTGTTTATTGGGAGGAAAAGTGTAACTTTGGAGTTCAAATATTCGGGTCTTATTGTTGTGGGGAACAAGTCGAATTAGTCTTAGCTTTTCAAAAGTGTATCCAAGTAAGTAAGGAAAAGTTTGCCTGAGAGGAGGAGAGATGAACCTGGCACGAAGAGGTGGCTTGGCAAGAGAAGAAAACCCGGCATGAGAAGAAGACTCGGCAGGAGAATAAGGTCTGGCAGGAGAAACAGACCTTTCAGGAGATCGTCTGTCAGAAGTTGTGGGTAATAAAGATAGAGAAGAAGAAATAGAAGAAGAAGAAGAAGAGAGAGAAGAAGAAGTTCCGCGTTGAGGGACACTAGGATCAGGGTCAGCATCAAGGATTAGCCTGTACTGTAAACTTAGTTCTGCAACAAGAAATAAGGAAAATATTTTTTTAAGTACATTGGCTAAACGACTTTGGTTTTTTTGGATTCCAGCGAATTTTGAGCAACCACAAACTTACAGCGTGGAAACTGTTTGTGAAGGTATATGTAAATTTTTTAACAAAAAAATTATTAAAAAACTCTTCATTAAGAAACTTGAAAGATTTTATATCGACGGCGCGTTTTTTTTTAATTTGTGTGCCAACTCGACGCGTTTAGGCTAATTTGCATCTTCTCGTTAAAAAAAAAGAATATTTATAAAAAAAAGATTCAAGCGTAAATTTGTTTGAGGAGTTTGTATAATTAATTAATAGTTATTGTTTCTTCGTAAACGCGATAACTCTCAAAAAAATGCATGGGGCAAGTCGAGCTTTGCACAAGAACCATTTCGCTGGCCCCACCACACACGAAAATTTAGTGCAGAATTTGATCAAATTTTGGCAGTAAAAATTATAATTTGTGCAACACCGCAAGTACCTGACTTTTCGAAATAACGCTGGCTCGTAAAGCTTACAAAAAATTAAACTAAATTAAAGATATATTTTGTTATTATATTTACCAACAGAATTGAAGATAACGGCCCAGGATGAGACAAGAATACAGACAATCCTCATATTTTCAAATTACAGGACAAAATGATTAATGTATTAATAATATATTCAATTAAGAATGTAACTAATGGACATTCTGTTGCTTCATTAGCTTATATTAGCTGCACCATTTTCAATGTGTCTTGCATTAAAGGTGTCATTATTGGCCTTCTGAGATGTTAACATTTCATAAGATTCAGTTTGTAAGGAAATAAATTTAGTTACACATTTCTTTAAAACCAATTTCATCATTTATGTGACCTTTAAAGTTTTAGGACAAAATCGTTCTTATACGTCAAATTGATATAGTTTTAACTTTAATAACCTTTTTAAAGCTTTCGAAACTGACGCAAATATAAAAAGATTAACCAACTACCGCAGGGTCCCACTAGGAGCAACTGCCATCTATAAAATGACAAGGGCTTTTAGTAGAACCGCAATAAATCACACCTATGGCCACGTCTCACGAACGTGAGGTGTGTGACCAAAATATTTCTTAAAATATACGAAAAAATTGGCTATACGAATTTATTCCTTTAAATGTGTTCTATGTAATGTTTCAGAAATTACTCAGAGAAGAAGCAGTTATCTTAAAACAAAAGCATCATTTTTGAGTTGGAATTTCTATTACTATCAAAAAAATTCTTTAAAATATTTTTCTTATCAAAAAATAATGTTTGAATGTGTTTTTCTTGAAAAACCATTTTTTGAAGTTCCACCATCAAAAATGCTTCGGAGCTCAAGAGACTTGTTTTTTAACTTAGGTGGTTCGTTTGGGGCCTTAAATGACGAAAATTTATCCGGCGATATGCCCGTATACTATACTCTATACCGGCCACGAGGAACTTTTGCATCCGGAAGCGCATATATAGTTTTTTTTTAAAGAAATAAATTACAAATTTGAACAAATTGTTTTCTTGATAATATTTATTTTAATTGCATTTTTTATGTCAATAATTTTAATTGTGTAAAAACTATTCTATTAAAATAAATGTTGGTTCCTATGATGGATCGTATTGTCATTGAAAATGTTCTCAAGAATGTTAATCGTTGGTACAATATTGTCAAATTGATAAGATACTGATTAGATTTGAAAAAACTATGACCTTGAAAACTCCACACATTAATCATGTAAAAACATAAAAATATGTTAGCTGCGTGGGAGAAGCTGAATTATCTTTATCCATTTATTATTCACCTAGGTTTAAAATATAGTTTCTTGTATGCAAGAAAAAATTATGAATAAGGAGAAAGACAACAAAAAGTTTAAATTTTAAGAATTTAAAATATTCCAAAAATAATGTAGTTAGATGAGGCATTCTTTTTAAAAGGTAATCACTCAAAAACTCAAACTTTCCCAGTCAAAGTCAAATTTAGACAAAGTGTTAAGTTATTGCATAGTAGCTTATGGTAGAACATTTCTTTAGTCAAATACATATCCAGCAAGCTGATAGTGGCCAATTTCTCAGGATTTTTGTTAATATCGTCTGTTTTTGCGATTTTTAACTTTAGGCGGCGGATTCACATTAAATTCCGTCCTAGTCAAAAAAATTTTTACCTTTTTCTATTGAATAATAATATACTAAATTGCATCTTATGATTAAAACCATTTTTGCATTGCTTTCTTAGCTGCAAAGTCAGCGGTCAAGTCGTAATTATTTAAGCTTGACAACATTCCAGACTTCATGTATAATAACAGTAGATTATTAGGACGGTCTTTCGTAATGACAAAATAAAGATATGATTTCATTATTTTCAAGCAAGACAAAGACCTTTCAGCTGCACAATTTAGTAACACCAGAAGAAATGTAAATTCAACAAATTCCTAATCGAAAGAGACTTTAAGACCTGATTTATAAATTTTTTACAAAGGGCTGGCCCTGTCGCAAATTTTAGAAGCATTAAAGTCTTTCAGCAATGTCAAAATTAAAATTTTTAAATTAATTTTACAGTACGCTGCGCAACTTTTTTTCACATAAATATATCTAGTAAAATATAAAATTAAAAGTGTTGATTCTAAAATAGTTGATAATGAGGAATGAATTGACACTCTTTGAAACCACTGTTACTTTGGACTGCATGGAATTCCTG
Source organism: Amphibolips quercusostensackenii (assembly GCA_032357855.1). NCBI lineage: Eukaryota > Metazoa > Arthropoda > Insecta > Hymenoptera > Cynipidae > Amphibolips > Amphibolips quercusostensackenii. The sequence continues at coordinate 18,445 of JAUELO010006010.1, forward strand.
GCTAAAAACGCGATCCGTGGTGACAATTACAAAAAGTTCTTCACTGAAAACTGCATGTTATAAAAAGTGTTTCCTCTGTCGTCTCTCTGAAACATGTGCTACACTACTAGAGAAATCCATTAGTCCATAAGGAAGAGTGATGGCGCGAATTTTAAACTTGAACCACTTCTGCTTTTTGAGTTCTCAAGTAGCGAGATGCGACTGAATGCAACTTTCAAGTAAACGCTAATTTAGACCAGGGCACGTGATGCCTATGGAAGAATTGACTATCAGTATGACTATGCCGTAGTCCTAATATTTTTCTGGGCAAGTAACACCCGAGAAAGGCCTCGGACATTGATGCCCTATTTTCATAACTTCAATATTTCACTGGGAAATAGATGCTTGGGGAAAGCATGGCTGTCGATGCCACACTATTACGGTTTTATTATTACACTGGAGATGTTGTACCCAGGAAGTTTTTATCCTTTGATGTCACACTACCATGACCTTAAGATTATACTAGAAGAGTGAGGCATATCTAATGTACAGAAGATTGTTTGTCTTCTCTTAAAATTAGGTTACCCAGTCAACTGTTAAAAGAGTTAACTTATCTCTAGCGGTGATCCAGTGCACAATTATAGAACTTGCTAGTTTTATAGGTTCTTTAGTGTCTATTTGTCCTACTATTGTTTATGGTTTTCATAACCTGAAAAATTTTAAGCGAGAAAAGCATTCAAGGTTGATTATCGACAAGAATTATTTTCCATGTCACATGACTCTTTCCAGTACATTTAAAGTTCAACTTAATTATCAGGGAAGACACACTGGGTCCTCATTAAATCCAATTAGAGCAACAAATTCTAATATTATAATTTTCGCAGCAGCTTGTAATGGCTAATATACGAGGGGCCTGTGTTTAGCAGAAAAAAGGACGAGCCACATCAATTATCTGAAATTTTATGAAATTTTACTACTATTTTTAAGAAGCTCTGCAGATAACCTATTAAACGTTGAAATTCTTCTTCACAATGACAACACCACTGCGATTTCCTGCATGAGCAAAATGGGGAGCACACGAGTACCCAGGTTTCACAACTTAGCTTTTCAGATTTTACAGTGGTATGATGCCAAGAAAATTGAACTATTTGCATCCTACATACCAATTCAGTGAGAAAGCTTTTACAGGACACTAATCTTAACGAGATCAGCCATCTCTGTAATTTTAGAAAAATAAATTGGGAAAGATCTAGCTGTACAGCGTTTTTTTAAAGCCGTGTACAAACTGCGTTCTTGGAGACCAAAGTTGATGAAAAGATTCAGCAAAAAAAAAATAAACTAGGCATTTTCTTTTGAACTGCGTGGACGAGCGTCTCCACAGTCCATATCTCGTTGGATTGAAACGTGCCTTTCCCGAGTAGGAACAGAACCATCTACTGGAACAGTGTTTGATGAACTTATTTTAACTTTAAAGTTTTCGTTAATTATCAATCAGATGTTTGCAAATAAAAATAACTTGAGAATACTTACGTAATTGAATATTCTTTAATCAATAATCTCTGTATGAAGACAGTAGTTTTGGTCCATCCTATTACACAGTATTATTCATAATTGCCAATAGTTAATATGGTCCAAATTAAAAATTTGTTTCTACACTTTGATTATGTTTTTCCCCATAAAGGGACGTTTCATTTAAATATTATTTTCCTCACATTTTTTCAAGAAAAATGTATAAGCTTTCTGAAGGTTTTAGATATGTCAAATTAAACTTTTTGAGATTGAAAAAAAAATTTTGTAGTTCCTTATACAGTAATTTTATTTTTTTCGAGAATACGCATATGTCACAAAAGTTGAAAAGGGAAATTTTTTAATTATCGGAAAAAACGGTCCGTATACATTTTTTGTGGTATTCGTTAAAGCCAAAGGAGTTTCAACAAAAGCAGTGTGGCCGTTTCAATCTAGAGAAAGACATTTCTTACAACTTAATTGATTCTAATTTCGAATGCAGATGTAAATATTTTTTCAATTTAGTTATTTTTTCTTAAATTCGTTTTTTAAAAAATGGTTTTAAGGTTTTTTATCTATAAAAATTATAATTTAACAATTTTTCAAAAAAAAATTATGGACTGACAGTAAGGCAAAATTAGGTTACAGAAAGCAACTAAAACTTTTATTGAAGTTTTTCAACGTGCATTGAAAAATGTTTTATATTAAAAATCTACGTTTTCAATAAAATTTTTTTAAAAAATGTGGTATTATAATAACGCAATGTTGACAGAATGATGTTATTTTTAAAAAGTTAACAAGTAAACATCAGACAATCTAAAGGTTCCACGTGAGCAAGATGTAAGTACAAAGACAGAGCGCGAGATCAGATATATCTGCGCATTTTCTATTATATTATGGTATAAAGAATTGTGCTTTACATACGCAAAATTATAAAACTCTTTGTGATTGGATTTTGGGTGCCTACGGGACATTCCAAGATTTCTTCTGTAGTCAATTCTTTAACCGCACCGCTTTCCATGTTTATTTTTGCCCGTTTTGACCCTAGATAAACAGATTTATATATTCCGCGAAAAATGGTTTGCCTGTTTGATGCTTTTTCTAATATTGCATAGACGTCACGATTAAATGCTGACAAAACAATTTGCTCTTCGGTTGGCATAGGCTTCAGGGCAAACTTTTGGGTTTTTAACCCAATTGTTTTATTGTGAGGAAATGTGTATCTTCGAAGTTCGAATATCCGAGTCGGGTTGTTGCGGGCAGTAAGTTGGATAAATCTTAGTTCTTCAAACGTAAATTCAAGTACACTAGTGAAATTTCGCCTGAAAGGGGGAGACCTGGACCTGACACGAAGAGTTGCATCGAAAGAAGGTGGAGATCTGGCAGGAGGAGAAGACACAGCAGAAGAATAAGGTAAGGCAAGAGAAA
>JAUELO010006025.1:0-11718 GCA_032357855.1 Amphibolips quercusostensackenii
TATTTGATTAAAAAGACGATTTTTTCACAGAGAATTATCTCCTTTTTAAAGTTAATCTTCTTGATCAAAATTAAAAGTTAAAGGATGTCAGTTGAAGATTCATAATTTTAGTTGAAAATTCAACTTTTAGGTTAGAAATAAAATAACTTAGTTAAAAGTTAAATTCTTTTGTTTAAAAAATAATTCTTTTTGTTTAAGATTCATAATTTTAATTGAAAATTTATTTCTGGTTAAAAATAAAACAACTTTGTTAAATATAAATTTTTGTAACTAAAATTTTAAGTATTCAAGTAGAAAATTTAACAATTTTGTTGAAAATCCGTTTTTCTGATTAGGAAGTAGATTTTTAACAAAAAGTTTAACTATTTTATTTTTGGTTTAAAATTTATCTTTTTTAAATAGAAATAAACCGATTTTGTTTTAATTGTTTTTTTTTATTTAATAAATAAGCTATTTGTTTAAAATTTTATATACTTTGGTAAAAATTTGTCTCTTTTTTTTATAGAGAATTACTCTTCATGGTCAAAAATTTATCTTTTTGGTATAAAATGCAACTATTCCAGTTGAAGATTCATCATTTTAGTTGAAAATTCACCTCTGAGGTTAAAAATAAGAATACTTGGTTGAAAAAAAATTTTGCGACAAAAATTAATTTTTTTGGTAGAAGATTAATTATTTTAATTGATGCTACATCTCTCCTTGAAAATGTAACGACTTTGGAAAATAAATATTTGTAACTAAAAATTCAACTATTCCAGCAAAGAAATTGTACCATTTTACTGAAAATCCGTTTTTTTTTAAGCGGATTTTTAAAAGAAAATTTAACTATTTTATATTTAGTTGAAAATTGATCATTTTTGGATAAAAATTCAACTATTCGGTTTAAAATTGATATTTTTTTATTTAAAAAAATAACTAGTTTGAAAATTTATGTGCATTGTCCAAAATTTATCTTTTTCGCGGAAAATTAATCTTAATGGTTGAAAATTCATTTTTGAGGCATAAAATTCAACCATTCTAGTTGAAGATTCATCATTTTAGTTGAAAATATATCAGTCTGTTTGAAAAGTAATTTCTTCAATTGAAAATATAGCTGTTTCATTTTTGGGTAAAATTGGATATTTTTTTACTTAAAAATTAAACAATTTCGATAAAAATTAGTCTTGTTTAGTTGAAAATTTAACTATTTTAGTAAAAATCCACGTATTTGGTTGTGAAGAGGATTTTTTATAGAAAATAATCTCTTTTTTTGAAGTTAATCTTCTTGTTAAAAAAATCTTTTTTTTATTTGAAGTCAAAGGATTCCATTTTAAGGTTTATCAATTTAGTTAAAAATTCACCTTTTAGGCTAGAGAGAAAATTACTTACTTAAAAGTTCAATTCTTTTGTTAAAAAAAACTCTTTTTGTTTTAGATTTATAATATTAACTAAAAATTTATCTCTGGTTGAAAATGTAAAAACTTTGTTGAAAATAAATTTTTGTGACTAAAATTTTAACTATTCCAGTAGAAAATTTAACAATTTTGCTTAAAATCCGTTTTTTTTTATTAAGGAGCAGATGCATAAGAGAAAGTGTAACTATTTTATTTTTTGTTGAAATTTGATCTTTTTTGGTTAGAAATAAACCAATTTGGTTTGAAATTGATATTTTTGGTTCAAAAATTGAACTTTTTCTTTAAAAATCAATGTAATTTATAGAAAATTTGTCTTTTTTGTATAAAATTAATCTTTATGGTTAAAAATTCATCTTTTTGATGTAAAATTCTACTATTCCAGTTAAAGTTTCATCATTTCAGTTAAAAATTTATCAGTTTGGATGAAAACTAATTTTTTTTAACTAAAAATTTAACTGTTTTCTTTTTGGTTGAAAATTGATATTTTTTGGTTCAAAAATGAGAAATTTGGATAAAAATTTGTCTTTTTCAATTAAAAATTAACTATTTCGTTAAAAATCATCGTATTTAGTATAAAAATCGATTTTAAAAAGAAAATTACTTTTTTCTTTAAAAATTAATCTTCTTCTTTAAAAAATCCTCTTTTCGCCTTAAGTTGAAGGATTCCAGTTGAAGATTCATCATTTCAGGGTATAATTAATTTTTCTGGTTAAAAAAGAGCTATTTGATTGAAAACTTGTTTTTTCCTTGGATAAAAAGGAATTTTTTGCGAAAATTTAACTATTTTGTTAAAAAAAATTTTCTTTTCTGGTTGACGTTTTTTTAAACTGAAAATGTAAATATTATTTTACTTATTTATTTATATATGAATTAACTTTTTTAGTTGAAAATCTTCTTTTTCCGCATGAATCAATCTTATTTGAAAATTCATCTTCTTGGTTAAAAATCCAATTATTCTAGTTGTAGATTCATCATTTAGTTGAAAATTTAACTTTCTGCTTTTGAATTCAACTATTTCAGTTGAGGATTTACAATTTAAGTTGATGATTTATCAATTTGTTTAAAAGTTACTCTTTTTTTTTAAGTTAGTTTTTTTTTAAATTAGTTTTTTGTGAAAAATAATTCTTTCAATTGCAAATTTGACTTATTTTAAATAATTGTTTCATAGTTTCAGTTGAAAATTCATCTGTTTGGTTAAACATTTATTTTTTTAACTTAAAATTTAATTATTTGAGTTTTGGTTCACAATTTTTTCTTTTTGAGTATACATTTTTTTTTTAATTCAACTATTGCAGTTAAAGATTAATTGTTTTAGTTAAAAAGACATCTTTTCGGATTAAAATTTAACTATTGAAGTTGAAGATTTATTACTAATTCAGTTGAAAATTTATTTTCAACTTTTTTGAAAACTCATATCTTCCCTTGAAATTTGATTAAAAAAAAAATAATAATAAAAATTTACCTATTTTGTTGGAAATTCATCTTTCTTTTTCAAATTAAACTATTTTGCACTCAAAGTAAAAATCTTCCTTTAGTTAAAATGTCAACTATTATATTTTTTGTTGATAATTAACCTTTTTTTAATTGCAAATTCAACTAACTGGTTGAAAGTTTACCTGCTTTAACAAAAATTAATTTGTTTCTTGAAAGCAAATAATTTCAATTGAGAATTCGATTATTTTGTTGATAATTCGTCGTCCAGGGATTGTCATTAGTTTAAAATTTTTTTCTTTTTGGAAAAAATCATACTTTGGGTTGAAAATTTTACCTTTTTGTAGATAATTCTCTTTCTTGCTTAAAAATTAAATAATTGTTGCAAATTCATGTATTTTGTTCAAAATTTGTCGTTTTTGTTGGAACAAATGTTCGAAAAGTCATTTTTTTTTGTTTGAAAATTTAATAATTTTGTTAAAAATTTGGTTTTTTTTTTTGTTCAAAGTTATTTTTTCCCAACCTGAATATTTATATTATTTAAGGTAGCAGTTCAACTATTTAATGAAAAATAAATGTATTTTGTTAAAAAGTCCTCTTTTTGGGTAGAAAATTAATTTTTTATGTTGAAAATTTAACTTTTTCAGTCAAAATTCAAATATTTAGTAGAAAATGTATTTTTCTTGTTGAAAATTTATCTTTTCTGATTAAAAAGTTTTCTGAAGTTTTCTTAAACATTCCACATTTCGTTTAAAAACTTTACTTTATTGTTAAAAATTCATTTCTTGGTTGAAAATAAAACTTTTTTGATGAAAATTTAACTTTCTTCTAAAAATAATGTCTTTTTTTTCTTAAAAATTCAATTATTTAAATAATTGATTTTTTTGTTCCAAATTCGAACACTTAGTTGAAAAAGCCGCTAGGCCTTCAAAAAAGTACATGGCGGCGCCAGGATCCGCCAGGCCTCGACTGCACTACTGGAATTAATTCATCAAAACAATTCAATTAGATCCAAGGCAATTAAATATATAATTTAAAAAAAATAATAATTGCAAGAGCCTTTTCAAGAAGGAGAATAAATTGATCGATCTAACAATAACAATATTTATCATTTCTGATTTATCGACGCTTTGTACAATTTGCATGATAGACGCATTTCAACCTTCTTTACAATGTCCCTCTTTCATTCAAGACCTTCAGTTTAATAAAATCGTTTTTACTCAAAGATGACGTAATTTTTTCAGTAAAAAAATCAAGAAATAGAATTTGTCAAAAATGTCTAGATTTTCACAGTGTTAAATAATTTAAACAATTAAAACAATTTAAACAATTTAACAATAGTCATTCTGCTTGAAGGATTCTGAATCTAGGTTTGAAATATTTCTTCGTGAACTGGTAAACTTGCCAATTTTGATTATTTTTAAATTAGTGAAGCATATAATTTATATTAATTTTGAACTTCAGAATCATTCATTTTAAAAATTTGAAATTCAAAATTACTTCCCAATAAGATTTTAAATTTGAGACTGTATAATTTGAGAGTCAAATTAATATTTTTTTAATTCAGATTTCACAAAACAGAATGCTATTAAAATAGAAAAAATTGGTTATTTTTTACGGAAGTAGGGAAATAATTTTTTAGAAATAAAATTAATGTCGATGCGATATTTTATTAAATATAAAACACTTTTAATTTCTAACAAAAGATTTGAGTTTTCAAGTGAAACAATAAATATTTTAGTAAAACGAAAAATTCATTTTGAACTAAATAGTTGAAATAAAAAAAAAATTTATTTTTTTACCAAATACATACATTTACATCAAAATATTTAATAACTTTTGAGAAAAAAAACGATTTTAAAACAGAAATAGCTTAAGTTTCAGCCAGATAGTTGAATTTTCCCCCTTTTGAAGTTTAGTTTCCAACCAATTGGTCGAATTTTCGAAAAAAAAAGAATTCACTTCAACCAAATATTTGACTTTTCTAGTCGGAAAGACGAATTTTTGAAAAAAAGTTGAATTAGGAAAGTAAAAAAATTGGATTAAAAAAAACAAAACATTTTCAACACAAGGATGAATTTTTAACAAAAGAGTCGAGTTTTCAAGTTAAAAAATAAATAGTTTAGTGAGAAATTTCTCTTTTAAAAAATCTTTAAGAATTTATTTTAAAATCTTCAAAAATCTTCATTTTGTCCTAAATTCTTTAAAATCTTTCAAATTTTTTGTAATATTTTTTCAAAACTTTTAAATACCTTATAGAATGATTCTAATTTTCCCCAATTAAGAAGAATCTGCAAAATTACAAAAATTGTATTAAAATCTTTCAGATTTGTTTAAGAAAATTTGCAAATCTTTTGAAATGTTAAAATTTCTTTTATTCTTTAAAAAATAACTTTCAAAAATCAATACACATTTTAAATTTTCATAGAAATCATAAGAAACACTTTTCTTTCTCTTGAAATCTTTAAAAAATCTACATTTTTTGTAAATAATTTGAAATATTTTAAAACATTCATCTTTTTGATTGGAAATAAAATTATTTTGCTGTAAGTTGAACTGATTTGTTAAAAAATAATTTTTTTGGTCAATATAATCTTCATTGAAAATTCATCTCTGGTTAAAAATGTAAATCCTTTGTTGCAAATACATTTTTTAGCTGAAAATTTAACTATTTGATTAAAAATTTCTAATTTTCATATAAAAATTAAACTGTTTGAAAAATTATGTACTTTGTAGAAAATTCGTCTTTTTTGTAGAAAATTTATTTTTGTCGTAGAAAATTTATAATTATGGTATGAAATTAAACTTTTAAAGTCAAAGATTTATGATTTTAGTTAAAAATTTATCAGTTTAGTTGAAAATCAATTTCTTTGAAAAAAAATTTAACTGTTTCAATTTTGGTTGAATTTAAAAAAAATCAGAAACCATTAAAAATTTCCATAAGAATCTAGAGAAAAATTTGTTACTCTTATGAAACCTTTAAAAAATTTACATTTTTTGTAAATAATAAATATTTTTTTAAGTATTACATTTTTTTTTTAACTCTTTAAAATGTCTAAATATCTCTTCAGCTTACTCGAGTTTTTTCTAAAATTTTGTCATAATGCAAGAATGACAAACTTTGCTTTAAAATTTTCTAAAATTTAGAAAATTATTGTTAATGTTTTGAAATAATTTTCTATTTTATCATGTACAAAAATTTATTTTTTTCGATAAAACATCACTTTAAATTTTCCCAGATATCTTAAAAAATAAAAATTTCAAATGCATATTTACAAAAATATAAATTATGCAATATTTAATGCTAATAATTTAAAATTTTTCAAGGATAAATCTTCAATAGAAAATCATGCAATTTGCCTTCTTGCCTTTAATACCCAACTGAATTTTCAAGATATTTCTTGACACGAATTAGGAAAAAATCTGTTATAAAAATTTTAAGGATAACAAATAATTAAATTATAAGGATAATAATTGAATTAAATCCTAAAATGGATGATTAATTCAAATGACAAAGATAAAAATAAAATTAAAAATTAAGTTTGAACGCTGACGTCGAAGAAAATATGATTTCAAACCGTTCGAGAATGATTAAGCCTTTCACTGACCTTGTACGGTATTCAGCAGCGAGTCCCGATTTTCGAACAATAATATTTCTGTCTAGGTGTTCTAAAAAGTACACTTTTAATTTAAATATTTGTTCCCGATTTACGTCGCCCATTATTCGTACTCTAAAAGTCACCTCTTTTTATAAATAAGTAATTAGTAAAACTTGTATTCCATTATATTTTCTTTTTTTTATGAAAAGTTTCTCGTCCTCTGATCTATATCAGCAGATTAAAATATATATAAAATGCAAAATAACATACTGTGAAAATTAGCGTATAAAGAGGAAACCGTAGATGTGAAGCTAACCTTCTATTATCAGTAACATTCTCCACAGTGTAGCAATCGTGTAATGATATATCAAACACATAATGATGCTGCTCAGGAATATCTCTGTTATCAACTAATGTGTCGTAACTCCTACATATGAGTGCAAGCACTGATTTAAAAATTAATTTTTAATGTGGAAAATTAAAAATTATTTGGCAATGGTCAACTTTAATTTTAAAGTTTTTATTTTTTTATTTTACCAACAAAAATAATCATTTTTCACATGGAAAAGTAAAAATTATTTGGAAATTGTTAAATCTAATTATTTACACTAGAATCGAATTTTCTCTGTTCAGCGAATTCTTTTTAAAATAAGTTTACATTTTTGTCGCCACTAGAAACAATAATTTGTTATGTGAAGAAGTGGAAATTATTTGGCAATGGTCAACTATAATTATTTAAACTAGAATATGTGATACCATAGAATCAATTTAAGTGTAAATGTGTTTATTTTATCAACAGAAATAATAGTTCTTGATACAGAAAAGTGAAAATTATTTGAGTGTTGTTGATTAAAATTATTTAAACTAGAACAGACCTCTCTCTGTTTAGCAACTTCTTTTTTAGAAGTATTTTACATTTTTGTTCTTTTTTGTTGTCACAAGAAACAATAATTTTTTATGTGAAAGGTAAAAATTATCTGTCAATGGTCAACTCTAATTATTTAAAATAGAATGTGTAATAATTTATAATCATTTTGAGTTTTTATGTGTTTATTTCATTGACAGATATAATAATTCTTTATGTGTAGAAGTAAAAATTATTTGGGAAATGTTGAGTCTGATTATTTAAGCTAGAATAGGCTTTTCTCTGTTCAGGAAATTCTTTTCCAAAATTAGTTTTCATTTTTTCTACCACTGACAACAATAATTCGTTATTTAAAGGAGTAAAAATTATTGTGCAATGGTCGAATATAATTATTTAAACTAGAATATGTAATATTATTAAGTTATTTTACGTTTTAATTTGTTTATTGTATTAACACAAATAATTATTTTTTATATGGAGAAGTGAAAATTATTCGGGAATTGTTTAATATAATTAAATAAACTAGAATAGGCTTTTCTCTGTTTAGCAAATATTTTTTTAAAATGAGTTTACATTTTTCTTTACACTAGAAACAATAATTCGTTATGTGAAGAAGAGAAAATTATTTGGCAATGGTCAACTATAATGATTTAAACTAGAATATGTAATACCATAAAATCATTTTGAGTGTAAAATTGTTTATTTTATCAATAGAAATCATAATTCTTTATATTGAGAAGTTAAAATTATTTGAAAATTGTGGAGTTGAATTATTTAAAGTAGAATAGGCTTCTCTCTGTTTAGCAAATTCTTTTTCAAAATTACTTTACATTATAGTTTTTTTTGTCACTAGAAATAATAATTCCTTTTTGAAGAAGTAAAAATTATTTATCAATGGGCAACTCTTATTATTTAAACTAGAATATGCAATAATATAAAATCATCTTAAGTTTTAATTTATTTATTTTATAAAAAGTGATAATGATTCTCCATATGGGAAAGTAAAAATTATTTAGGAGGTGTTAACTCTAGGTATTTAAACTCGAATAGTCTTTTTTCTGTTTAGAATTTCTTCTTCGAAGTTACTTCTCATTTCTGTTTTTTTTTTGTCACTAGAAACAATAACTCGTTATGTGAAGGGGTAAAATAATTTGGCAATAGTCAACTCTGATTATTTAAACTAGAATATGTAATGATATAGAATCATTTTAAGTTTTGATTTGTTTAATTTATCAACAGAAAGAATAATTCTTTACATGGACAAGTGAAAATTATTTAAAAATTGTTAACTCTAATTATTTAAACTAGAATAGGCTTTCCTCTGCATAGCGAATTTTTTTTCAGAATGAATTCACATTGTTTTCACTAGAAACAATAATTCGTTATATAAAGGATGAAAATTATTTGGCAATGGTCAACTATAATGATTAAAACTAGAGCATGTAATAATTTAGAATTATTTCGAATGTAAATTTGTTTATATTATCAACAGAAATAATAACTTTTTATATGGAGAAGTGAAAATTATTTGGGAATTGTTAACTCGGATTACTTAAAATGAAACACGCTTTTCTCTGTTTAGCGAATTTTTTTCGAAATAAGTGCTTTTCCACTCGAATTTTTTTCAAAATAAGTGCTTTTCCACTAAAAACAATAATTCGTTATGTGAACAAGTAGAAATTGTTTAGCAATTGTCAACTCTAATTGATCAAACTGGAATAGGTGATACTATACAATCACGGCTTTTCTCTGCTTGGCAAATTCTTCTTCAGAATCAGTTTTAATTTTTTTTTTTTTTGCTAAAGACAGTAATTTGTTATGTGAATAAGTAAAAATTAATTAGAAATTTTTAACTCTGATGATTTTAACTAGAGTAGACTTCACTCTGCTTAGCGAATTCTTATTCAAAATTAGTTTTTATTGGTTTTTGTTTTCTTGGCGCTAGAAACAATAATTCGTTTTGTGAAGGAGTAAAAATCATTTTGCAATGGTCAACTCTAATTACTTATACTATAACATGTAATACTATAAAATCATTATAAGTTCTAATTTGTACATTTTATTAAGCCAAATAATAACTTTTTATATGGAAAAGTAAGAATTATCTGGCAATTTTTGACTCTAATTATTTAAGCTAGAATAGTATTTTCTCTGTTTAAAAATTTTTTTTTAACTAGTTTTCATTTGTGTTTTTTTTAATAGAAACAATAATTCGTTATGTGAAGGAAGAAACATTATTTAACAATGTTCAACTCTAATTAATTAAACTCGAATAGGTAATATTATAGAACCAGTGATTTCTCTGTTTAGCAAACTCTTTTTGAAAATTTTTTAAATTTGATTTTCTTTGTCGCTGAAAAAAATAATTTGTGATTTAAACAAGTAAACATTATTTGGCAATTGTGAACTCAAATTATTTGAAATAGAAACAATCCTAACATTCAAAGAGCAAGATACAACTACAATAACATTTCCTAATTTTTTTATTATTATTTAATTTTTTTTCTTGATCGCAACATTTTATATAATGAATTAAAATCCGATAAGTCAGTAATTAGTATCTGCTTTTTATAATTAAAACACAGAAAAGTAAAAATATTAAATTTTTTAACTAAGGCCTTTTCTTTCTGAAATTTTTAAACTTAGAACTACATTCAAAAAGAGCTGTGTTTAAATTTAGAAAAGGGACAAATTAATACATTTAACTAACTTAAAAAAAAATCAAAATAGACTGAATCTAATTTTTTGAATTAAAATTATATTATCAGTAAGTTGAAAACTTACCAAAAAATTATTTTCAAAATATTTTTTGTAATTGAATTGTTTTTTACGGTGGATTTTTGAAAACAGTTTAAAAATGGGTAAATTTCAATTAATGGTGGCTTATGTTTTTGAGAAAAGCATTCCATATAACTTTACTTTTGCCATTTTTAAAAAACAAGTAAATAATCTTTAAATACGGTTATATTTTATTTTGTAGACATTGTTTCAACGATTTCAAATATAGAAAAATTAATTTTAAAAATTAGAAACAGTAGTGTTGCAGAGAACTTTTTTCCGGAAAAAATAACCGATCATTTCTTGAAATTGTACCATTTTTCGAAAATTAGTAAAAAGCGATAGTGAAAAGCAATTCAATTGCAAGAAACGTTAAAATATTTCTTTTGTAAGTTTTGAAATTTTCGCGTTAAAATAATATTATTTGTTTAGAGTTACATTGCAAGAAATATTTTGAATTCATGAAACTGCGAAAAAACTATATCTTTTAGAGGTCTATTTATTGGTAAGACACTCTCTCAAAGACCTAAAATATTTAATAGAAAAACTTACAAAATTTAAAGAAATTTTACAATAAAATTTTATAATAGAATTTGAAGTGTGCATTTTAGATTTAAAAAATGTCTTAAAAGTAAAATATTTTCTATGAAATAGAAAAGAAGAATGGAAAACGTAATGATTTAGTGTGAAAATGAAAAGCAGCGTGAAATTCGAAAAAGCGACAAATTAATCATTTTAACCATTATTTATTTTTTAATTTAAAGTAACAACAACAAATTTTTAATTTCGATACTCTCAAATTCAAAACTGACTTAATTCTAATCAGATTCAAGTTTCTCCTTAAATTGTGTATAATACTGGAAAATCAAAAACTAAATTCTTAGAAATTTTTTACATATTCTAGAAAAAAATTCCTTTATTTGGTTTACGAATTTACCTCTTTTAGTGGAAGTTTAATTATATTTTTATTAAAATTGCAACTGTCTAGTTTAAGAGTAATATCTTTTTTGTAGAGGATTCAATATGCTGTTAAAAATTTTAATTTTGTGTGAGTTCACCTGTTTTTGATTAAAATAAAAATCTTTTACTATTAAAATATCAACTATTATATTTGTCATTGAAAATTCATCTTTTTTACTTTAAAATTTTATTGTTTCGTTATAAATTAAAGTACTTTGTTAAAAATTTAATCTTTAATGGAAGATTCATAATTTTAGCGAAAAATTCGCCTTTTTGTCAAAAAATTAATCTTTTTGGTAGAAAATTCCTGTATTTGGCTTTAAATTAACTTTTATGATAAAAATTTATATTTTTGTGTTAAAAATTAAGCCGTTTTGTAGAAAATGCATCTCTTTTGAATAAATTTAACTGTTTCCGATTTAAAATGAAAGTCTTTGGGATTGACATATCAACAAATACATTTCTCCTTTAAAAATTAAAATATTTAGTTGAAAATTAAATTTTTTGTTAAAATTTTCACCTTACAGATCTGAAATTTTTCAAAATATTTTTAAATTTTTTTAAGAATCTTAGAAAAATTATATTTACATAATCGCGAAATAAATAAAGAAATCTAAGAACAAATACATAATTATGACAAACATAATTGTTTAGACAATTGATTATGGTTTATAAGTATCTTTTTTTAGAG
>JAUELO010006034.1:0-11718 GCA_032357855.1 Amphibolips quercusostensackenii
CATCTATCTCGCTCGCCTGATCCCTAGGTTTTTTAGTTTGATCTGGTTTAAAAAAATGAAAGTATAGTTATGAATGCAAGTTGAAGCTAGTTGAAAGATATTCTTCACCAAATAATTTTAATTCGCTTACTCATAATTTAAAATCTTAGGGTATTCTCCTACCCCCTCATAAAATATTAAAATCATTTATAAAATTTTAATATTTATATAGTTACATCAAACAATGAGGGTTTTGAAAGGAAATACCGTAAAGATATAATAAAATTTAACATAAAATTACGAAAGAAATTTCTAAGATTCGATTTCTTTGTTTTTTAAATTTACAATTTAATTTCCTAATCAATACAAAAAAAATTGAATAGAAACTAATAATCAACTTTTTCAGAAAAAGGATAAAATTTTTATTAAAGAAATAAAATTTCAGTAAATTTCATGTGTTAAAAAACAATTTTATTTTTGATTTGCATAATTTGAAAATAAGCAACGTAACTTAATAATTTTCGTAGCTACCTTTGGTAATTATAAAATTTTAATTTCTTGTTGTTAACACTTTTATTCTTTCAGGATTAGTTTCATTATTCGACAATCAAAATTTACTAAATTTATTCTGAATCTATGAATGTGATAATTCACAAACACCGCCCAACAACATTTCGTAGAGAAATATATTTGACTTTCAAAATTTAACATTCAAAATCCAAATATTTATCGGGATATTACCAAGGTGAAAATTTATAGAAAAAGGGAAACGAGGCAGAGAGAAAGAAGCCTCAATGAACTAAAACAGGTGGCTGCGTGCACACCTCCACACACGTGCTCTGAACCTTCAAACTCGCATGGTTCCGTGATTGTATACAAGTGAGAGCACGTGGTCACTTGACCTACCTCAACTCATGCTCGACTATCGCATGGCTGTACCAATAACTCTGTCAAAACTGCGTCCCTTGCCGTTTAAATTCAGCCGCAGCGAGGGCAGTTTCCGACAGATCTAAATAATCAAATATGCCGTAGAAATGCGTGTTTTACACGATTCATGTGAACTACTTTATATTCTTACGTCCCCATTTGGAACTTCAAATTAATTCTATTTATAACCTGTAAGATTTTGTACGGGCCTTCGTAATAATCGTCTAATTTATTTTCTCTAGCGCGCGAGACTAATGACTCCGTTTCAATTACACGGTTCAGTAAATTATCTACATACTCGATGAACGTTAATGAAACTTCCTCATCGAAAGAGGCAAAGTGAAAACGAACTTTCCTGCCAAAAACAATTTCATGCGGGGTTTATCGGTGAATTCGTGTACCGACGTATTGAAGGAAAATAAGTCAAAGAGTAGCTATTTGTCCTAATTAGTTTTTCCGCAGTAATGTCGCAAATATTCGAAAAAGGTATAATGACTTCGCTCCAAATAACCCAGTGACTGTAAGTGATAGGCACTGAATCAATATTTCTTAATATGGAACATTTCTGCGAAACTGTCCATAATTTGGCTCATAAAGTTTGAACCTTGATCAGTTTGTATGATCTGAGGACATCCGAAGGTACAAATCAAATTTTCTACTTGGGCTGCTGCAATATGTAAGGCATCCGTTACTGATAAGGGTATTTCACCCGAGTATTTACTGAAACAGTCTTGCCATGTAAGCATGAATTTATATTCTGATTCAGTTACCAGAAGTGTTCCCACAATATCAATCTGTACCTTTCAGAAACTTCGGCTAGGTGTGTCGGTAATACACATGGGTTGTCTTGTTTTTACGCGAGTTTGCTTTTTCTTTTGACAGGACTCGCAGGACCGCACGTACTCTCTAATTTCATCACGCATACCCTTCTAAAAATATTTTTCTCGAACTCGCATGTACGTTTTAAATTCGCCTTCATGACCGGCGGTAGTTGAATCATGAAATTCGCGAATTATTTCCTTGCGCTTTTCAGGTACGGGCTCCTCGACCTTCTCAGTCTAGGCAGTTATTTAAAAATCATTTTTGCCAAAATGAGTACTAAAAATTCCTTCTGTGACCGACCAAAGCATTTTATCAAAGCCATTTCCTTCTCGGGATAGGCCAATCATTTAATTTCTAAAGTCTCTAATGCTTTTTTAAAGTCATTACTGCTAGTTTTATGTTTTTTGCATAGACTTTAGCATTCAAAGTTTTCCTTATATATGAGTAAAAAACAAAATTATCTGCATGCATTACTGATGTTACATAACCTAAGTTGACTGTTGGATCTTTCAGGTCGTATAAGCGAGCATAAGAATTGTTTATTAATTCTCTTCCGACGGGTGTTGTGAGGATCCCGTCCATGGACATGAAGTGTGCTAAATGATCATCCCTCATGTATAATTTATCCCGACCACACTGGAACAATGTAGTAAGTATGGTTTTTGTAGTATTGGAAGCTGCACCTAACATTTGAAAAACCTCACACTTCTCGGTGTCACTGAAATCATTAACATAATCATTTTCATCAATTACATTGCCACAAACACCCATTAATTAAATATTTTCCTTTCTAGGTAATACAGTGACATCGTCTTGGTCTGATTCTCCTAAGGTGGTGATCAGGCTACCTTTATCCATCCCTCGCTCGTTGCTTGCTAGGCAACTGCTTTCCGGCCTTCGCTCTTTACTTGCGAGGCAAGCACTTTCCAGCCCTCGCTTGTTGCTTGTCAGGCAACTACTTTTCAGCCCTCGCGTGTTGTTTGCTAGACAACTACTTTCCGGCCCTCGCTTGTTGCTTGCTAGGCAACTATTTACCGACCCTCGCCCAGTTTCTTCTGCAAATGCGACTTTCTTCAGACCTCTCTAAACCCGGAGCCAGGCGACTTGCCTTGTCCCTTTCAAAGATGAAAGCAGGAGCGATGCTGACCAGAACCCCGCCGATCCCAAACATCCCTTCTCCCAGTGTCCCAGGCAGGAGAGTTATAGGTGCAAGAAAGGTTCGTTTTCCCTCTGCCTTTTCTGATAAAGAAGTTTCATTGACGTTCTTTGAGTATGTAGATAATTTACTGAAACCTACCCCCCCGCTCTCTCTATTGGGTTGAACATGTCTCTACCGGGCTCGGTTGAAGAATCAGAACCTTTCGTGTCACTGTCGTCATTTACTTCGACGTACTCAGTAGAATCCTCATAATCGAGCAATCCTCTCTTTTCGCAAATAAAGACACTTTCTGTGGAATATTCATAATAATACACATTGTCGTGTGGATTATCGCAATATGTTTTCCTGGGGTTTATTTTTAAAGTTACGGCTCTGGTCGCGTTAGCCTGTTCTTTTCGTTTTTTATTTACTATTGGGAAACGCGACAAACCATCAGCATTTTAATTAGCTCGACCTGTTTTATAAACAATAGTATAATCATATTTTTGTAATTTCATTATCCATAGAGCTAGACGGGCTTCTATGGTAGTGGGTTTAATTGGTTAGGCCACAGTGAAGCGCGGTGATCAGTAACGAGTATGAACTTCTGTCCATATTCGTAAGACCTGAATTGTTTAAGTGCCGTTATTATGGCCAAAAATTCCTTCTCGGTTACCGTATAATTTATTTCCGCCTTTTTCAAAGTACTCGACACATAAACAATAGGTAAATATTTACCAATTTCACCCTGACTGAGCACCGCTCCTATTGCACAGTCAGAAGCGTCAGTGGTAATAATAAAGGGCTTTGAAAAATGAGGGTATTGTAGCAAAGGACGCGAGACAAGAACGACCTTTAATCTTTTAAATGATTTTTCAGCCTTATCATTCCATTCAAAAGAAACATCCTCTTTCAAAAGCCTGTTCAGGGGTTTAGCTATCGCGGCGAAATCTGGTATAAATCGTGAATAATACGCGGCCAATCTCAAAAACTGTTAAATATTTATCTTTCCCTTAGGGCGAGGAAACGATTTGACTGCTTCGGTCTTTTTAGAGTCTGGCTTAACGCCCTCCTATAAAATGACATGAACCAAGTAACTAATTTCTTTGAATAAGAACTGGCATTTTTCGAGTTGCAAAACCAAACTAGCAGTTTTCGATCTACCAAGCAATTTTTCTAACTTTTGATTATGCTCCTGAAGTGATTAAGCATATGCCACTATATCGTGCATATAGGCGAATAGTTCCAACCCTAGCAAACTTTTGAAGACCCTGTCCATGAGGCGTTGGAACGTCGCCGGCGCATTCTTCAATCCAAAGTGCATGCGAGAAAACTCAAAGTGTGAGGAAGGGGTTGAAAAAACAGTTTTGTGCCGGTCAACGGGATCAACTTCGATTTGGTGAAAACCAGAGGCAAAATCGAATATAGTAAAATACTTAGCACCACCTATTTAAACCAGAATGTCAGTGATATTAGAGAGAGGATAAGCATCACCGACAGTCCTCTTCTTAAGAGCCCTATAATCAAAGACCATTCGCCATCTTTTATTTCCCTGTGAATCAGGTTATGAAAGAGACTACCAAAACCGGTGAATTAAAAGCTGATACTGATTCTTGAACTCTAGCCTGTTAAATTAATGCATTGGTTTCTTTATTTATTACGTCCTTATGAACCTGTGGCATTCTAGAATTTGATTTTTTAATAAGTTCACCGTTAATCGTATTAATAAGTATAAAATTACGTATAATTATAATATGTATTAAGATTCAGAAATCTCAGATCAGCTTTAAACAGCTGCACGAACTGAAGAACTTATGCTTTTAACAAGCGAAAACTTTACGCGTTTTTCTCAGAATCACGTTTTTCAAGTTGGCTAGCATCGTAGCTCCTCGAATTTTTATCCGAAACAAAAGGTTCAGATTGATTATCTCACAGTGTGGACTTAATGATCTTAGACGATCTACCTGGACATCTTAGGGGGTCGATTTGATTATCCTTCATCTTCTATATTTGTTGTCCTTTTCCTACTTATTTCACTTTCTTTCTTATAAAAGACTTGAAATTATAAAACAGCCCTATCCAACTCCTGAAAAGATGTCCCTAAATATATACTTCTAAGTGGTAGTACCCAAAAAATCCCACAGAGACCACAACTACTGTGTCTACACAGTTCAGTACTATATCTTATGTGCTCTTGTAGAACAGGCCTGTCATTTTTTGCCTGTCATTTTTTCCCTGCAGTTTTTTCGCGACCACAGGAAAACGGCAGGAAAACGACAGGACGACAGGAAATGACAGGAAAAACAACCGCCGAAAATAAAGATAGTTAATACCTGTGAATAAAAATTTGTATAAAATCCTTTCGGATTTCATAAAATTATCTATTGTTTCATTCTGTCAGATCCTCAAACATCCATTGCTTTTGATTATTATGCAATTTTATAGAGGGCAAGGAACATTTTGCATTTCGTTCGAAATCGCTAAGTCCTTATTTTCATAAGAGCCCACGATTTCACGTTCAAAAACAGTTAATTAATTCTCCATCAGAAAGTTTGTTTTAACGTAATTTCAAAAATTACAGCACACGAAATGATTGCTCGAGTAATCGACAAAGAAACACAAAACAGCCGTCAAGTGTCTTAACTCTTGGAGCACCACAACAACTGACAATAACGCGAGTGCGCACCATGATTGCGCACGAAGAAGCAATGGGTGATATCTTGATATCTCGAGTATTCACTTCGTGTGATGTGATTTTTATCAGTATACTTAAAACAAACTTTCTGGTAAAGAATTAATTACGTGTTCTTCGACGTGAAATCGTGGGCTTTTATGAAAATAAGGACACTGTGTGATAAATTCGGCGTCACTTAGCGATCTTGAATGAAATGCGTCGTGTTCTTTGCCCACCATAAAATTGCATAATTACTAAAATGAATGAATGATCGAGGATCCGACAAAATAAAACTGTGAATTATGGTACAAAATCCTAAAGGATTTTATACAAATTTTTATTTTTCATAGGTATTATCTATCTTCATTTTCGGCTGTCGTTTTCCCTATCATTTGCCCTGTCGTTTTCCTGTGGTCGCGAAAAAAACTACAGGGAAAAAATGACAGGCAAAAAATGACAGGCCTAATCATTTCTTTCCTGACATATCTTTTCGTAAGGGTATATGTTGAGTTCGGCGTCACTTAGCGATCTTGAACGAAATTCGTCGTGTTCCTTGCCCTCCATAAAATTACATAACGATTAAAAGCAATGTATGCTCGAGGATCCTACAGAATAAAACAGTGGATTATGGTATAAAATCTGAAAGGATTTTATACAAATTTTCATTTTTCATAGGTAGAATTTATCATCATTTTGGCTGTCGTTTTCACTGTCGTTTTTCCTGTCGTTTTCCTGTGGTCGCGAAAAAACTACAGGAAAAAAATGACAGGCCTGTCATTTTTTTCTTGTCATATGTTTCGTAAGGTTATTTTTACAAATAAAGTAAGGAGCAAAAATAGCCTTATTGTTCAATAAATTAATGCCTTTCTTAGATTGCTTATTACTTTTTAAAAGGCAAATCAATTTTTTTTACTTTTAAAAATGATGAACAATGAATAAATACGTGAATTTATTAATCGATCTTTATTACTTTTTTCCTTGCAATGTCCTAACAAGTAAAATGGATAGGTCCTTTTGTACCCGAGAGGTCCTGGCTAGATCCCGCTAACCATAAATTGTTGAAATTGATTTATTTTCAAGTGATAACTCTTCCCTATAAGTCCCGGACAGACCAAGATAGAAACGCGATAGGAGCTTAGAAAAATTTTATTTGTGATTGTGCGTCCCAGATAAGTCCGGAATAGAGTCGGCTAGAGACGCGATTAGAGCTCAGACATATTTCATTTTAGGTTCGTGTGTCGGCTAGTTCCTGAATATGCCCGGATACACTGATACTTTGTTTATGACTATATTAACTTACAATTTTGTGTCTACATGAATTATATTTAGTAAAAGTCAATTAAAGATTTAACCTTTAACTACAAATTATGCAAATGCCAATCAATTCAATTAGTGGTTGACGTTTAACTTATTTCTATATAATTCAGATTGATTGAATTGTTCTTCTCTCATTTCTCACTTGTTATTTCTCGCATGTCACATGTAAAATAAAAAATTACTAATCAAACTTTTTCTAAAATACAAGAATTTCCCGTACAGAATTATTGAGTCTCTTCGGAAATGTTTCTAATGATGAGATGGATTTAGAGATGTTAGAGTCCATAGAAACAGATGCAGATTCTCAGATAAATGTTGTGCTTTAGGCAGTGGACGTAGTAGAATATACTTATGACTTTTGTTCATAATCTAGTGTAATGGAGGAAAAACGACTCCCATTTTCATTGTCAAGTAATTCCAGTATGTGTATATGATCCAATTATTAAAAGAGTAAAAATCTATCTAATACTCATTATAAACATAATTGCACTACTAATATTTGTAAACATCTTTAATTGTAGGTGAAATATTGAAAGTTAATCGCGACGCTTCGGAATGTTAGTTTTCCAAATCTAAAAAACCAAGAAAAACAATATTTCGGATACTGATGGGGATGGGACTAAAAGTGGCACCTGTAATAAGGAGACTCCAGCCCAATCTTCGCGAGCTGTTAGTGAATTGAATGCAAGAAAAGGCTTATGTGTTTCGAGAGCAGAGCCGCTAGCAGAACCTTTACGATCGATTGCTGAAGAGAGCACAGCAAGTCCGGCTCATACTGGCGAAACATCACAGCAGTCCACGGACAATATACCTGATATGGAGGATTACGTATACTTTAATATAAAACAGTTGGAAGATTATATACTTACTGACGGAGATATGTTCATGTTCGCAGAATCCGGATTAAGAGAGTGTGAAGTAATTATTGTAATTTTAGGAATAAGCACACGGTTCATCGTGACTTACAAAGATCGAGGTGCTCTGATTAAGGCAACTAAACTGTTTGCCGGTCCATTATTTGCTGCATGGGATACTAGAGATTACTATTTATCTAAAAAATTTGATCCCCCTTACAATGTCATTGCGTATCACTTCTACTGTAAAATCTGTTGCAAAGAATTAGAGAAGCCTACACTAAAAGAAAAAGTTTATTTAATAATTTGAAGTACGTAAGCCTAGAAGCCCGTACTGACGGAATTATGCAGGATGTTTACGATGGAATACTTTATAAGAAAACAGTAACAAAAACAAAGGAAGGCTGCATAATTCTAACTATTATATTTACCACAGATGGGGCACCTGTAAATAATAGCTCAAAAAGGGTATTTTGGCCAAAATTGCTAATGCTCAACGAACTGCCTTCGAAATTGCGGTTTCAGTATCTATTATTGGCAGGCTTCCCGAGTCGAAATATAGATTTTCTGTTAATCCTCCATAGAGCTAAATCAATCCTCTTTTGGTTCTACTCAGTCCTCGACATGCTCGTTTCATGCTCTTAGGTCTCGTTTGGTTCTCTTTTGATTCTCCTTAGTCTCTTTAAAATTTTCGTAGGCTTTTCTCAGTTCTCGTTTGAACCTCTATATTTCTCTACAGTATTCAAAGACTTCTTTTGATCCTCTTTTAGTCTCTTTACAATTTGTATAGTATTTTAAAAATCCTCACTAACATCTCTATAATATCTATAATATTTTAAATCCGATTATTTTATGGTATATAATTTAATGTTAACGAATATATCAATTCATAAAAATTGCTAAGTATTAAAGAATAACTAATATATTAATATTCTATTTTTATATACACCCCCCTTCAAAAGTTTGAGGCTACCTCTTTTTTTATGAATGATTCAGTTCTAATGATTTTACTTATGTCAGAGCTAAAACATTTTCTCTTTAAAGGGATGAATGTTCTCAAAATTCTGTATAAAATGAGCCCAGAATAAAGACAATTTGTCTATTTTTCAATCAGATATTGAAAAAATAGTGTAAATTTCACTGTTTTCTTGAATTTTCAATAACTTCCGTGATAATTATTATTTTTTACTGTTTTTGGGATTATTGTAAAGCTATTTTTTCACAGTATTGTAACAAACAAGTTGTGAAAATTACAATATAATTTGTGGTAGGAACAATATTATTGTAAAATATATAAAACATATAATCATCATGTTACTATAAAAGCCCTTCGAAATATATATTTATTTAATTTGTATTTTTATTCGCCTACAGATTAGATGTTTTCAAATTTTTTCAAATTTTTTTGCGATACTATGGAAAAATAGCTTTAAAATGAGCCCAAGAACATTAAAAAAATTGATTATTATGGAAGTTATTGAAAATTTAAGAAAACATTCAAATTTACACTATTTTTGCAATATTTACTTTAAAAATAGACAGATTGGCTTCATTCTGGGCTCATTTTATACAGAATTTTGAGAGAATTCAACCCAATTAAAATTATATTTCCATTGTAAAGATTTTTCTTTCACTTTTGAGGTTAAAATTCTAAATCTTAGTTTTAGAAAATCTTTACTATTCAAAAGAGTTGTAGCTATTTCTTAAATTAGAACTAAACAAAATAAAATTTTATTTTATAACAAATGAGCAAAATTTATGAATGCATACTTACATTATTGCAGCTGGTAATAAAACTCTTTGATTATTGTTGGGTACACATTATTTACCCTTACTTAATGTTATCATCGTTCAATCAAGCACTGTTATTAGAATGTTAATAATCTCACAATTTCTGGTTTTACACTCTTCACTCTAGAATTTAAAGGCATATAGAGGTTATGTCAATATACGTAGTTTTCTTTCCCACTAACCAGCTTCAGACTGAACTGCCTCTGTCTCTCTATCTCTTTCTCTCCCGAACCTGCTTCACTGACGTTGCTTAGAGAAGGAAAGAGAGAAAAAGAGAGAGAGAGGCGGTACAGTGTGAAGTTGGTTAGAGGGAAATAATTAATGCTCTCAAGTGTATATATACAAATTTCAGCGTTGATGTGTATGCAAGAATTTTATTGCTTTACTTAATTTTAATTTTATTTATTTAGTATGTATATGTATGTAGAAGTCTATTAGTATTTAGGATTTTCTAAATACAATTTAAACGGATGTGCGCGCATGCCAATGCTCGAAAAGTATTGGTCGATTCGGAAATCGATTCACCGACACGTCGTTGCAAAAAAAAGTAGTAGACGACGGACGCGGAACGATCGAGAAGCGTTGAATGCTGGAACGCTGGTGTCATTTAGTGTCATAACGTTTTTTATACATATTATTAGCTATTCTCTAAACAAATATAAGTTTTTTTCGACACTATGGTGCGCAAAAAGTACGCCCTTATTTGGTGGATAAATAGCAGCTACAAAGACGTTGTGGAATTATCAACGTTTCCGGTGAAATACAGGGCTGTTGGATCGATCAGCAATTTGACGTGGATGGACCATTAAACAAGAGTCAGAATGAAGGCCGAAGCCAAAATTCTTGCAGAAGGAGGTACGTGACAATTTCTGATTTCAGTGTACAATTAAACATTTTTCTATCCTATCTAAAACCTAATTCTTCCATCAAGCTCCAGTCCGCACGAAAGTTATATAATTTCCTGAAAATGAATTCCCTTTAGTTTGCCTAGCGACAGCAACGTCTCAGAGTAGTTTTCCACTCCTTAAATAGATCATAATTTGCATTTGTTTTACTTCCTTTAGTTCCGTAAGCAGATATATTTTTATTTATTGTTTTTCACATAAATATTAAGTGAAAAGCTTTTGAAAAAATATATCGCTTTATAGCTTCTGCCTATGATTTCCTTCTAAAGTCGACTATAAAGTGATAAATGCATTAAACCATGTACTAACCTCAAAATAATTTTCCTACTATGCAAACGTTCCTTAGTGCCTTGTATTCAATTTCTCCAATTTTTTAACTCGACATCTCGTTCCGTATGGACGTGAGTTGCTGCGCAAACTATGTCGAAAAATTATTTTGAGGCTAATACGACATGGCCTTCAGATTTATTTGTGCTGAAATAGTCAAGATTTAAAGTAATTTTCACATTTATCTATCGTTATTTTATTTTTATCTCGAAGATGATGACTTACTCGAAAATGATTACTTGTTTATGACAAGTTTATGACGGCTTTATATTATATGTAAAGAATCGTCAACTCATAAAAACGGTCCGTCGACTCATACAAAATTTCAGTTGACTCATAAAAAATGTCAGTCCACTTACTTTTGTCTGAATCGTGTGACGGGCAGGATCGCGAGATCTCTTATTCAATTAAAAGCTTAGTTATCTTCTCTCTTTAGAAACATTTCCATCACCTCTCTTTTTTTATTTCTCTCATAATACAAAATTTTAGCATGATCCCAATTAAAATCATGCCCATGTGTAAGCCTATGTTTTGTAAAGACCGAATATTATTCATATTAATTATTTTTATGTTCATATTTTCTTGTTTTACATGGCATCCTTGTTTGACCGATATAAACAAAATTTTTTATTCTAGTAACACCCTGCAAAATTCAGTTTACCTAAAACTGTCTTAAATCCTAAACAATTAAAAAAATTGTTTCAAAGTCTTCCATATTCTTTTTGCACAAATTTTGAAAACTTTAAAACTTAACATTATTCTTTTAAATTAGAACTTAAACCTTCTAAAATTTTCCAACAAATCTTGCATAAAATTTAATCTCTTGCTATACTTAGGTTATGATATTAACTGAAGTTCACTGAAGTTACTAGACAATTGTTTTTAAAATATTTTTCAATAAGAGCATGTACAAAGCATTCAAAGTAATTGTTCTGCCATCTTCAGTTAATATCCTTACCTATTTTAAAGTAACCTAGTTATAAA
>JAUELO010006039.1:0-11718 GCA_032357855.1 Amphibolips quercusostensackenii
AATAAATATATATATATATATATAAATATATATTATAAAAAAATCAATTTGTTTTACAGGTCCAAATTTGAACACATGAATCAATCAAAATGCAACATACAGCAGGGAAGAGTTTGAAAGTTCAAGAAATGAATAGAAGAGAACTTTTATATCACATTATATACTAAAGAATCGTATCACTGTTCATGGCATACATGTATATTGTTTACTATAAAAGAATGTATCGTTCAATAATTCGTGATTCCAAATAAAAAAAAAATAGCGCAATATACATAATTTGAATAGAGGTAAATGTTACTATAAGAAGGCAAACCTGTAGCAAGTCTAAAACTATACATATTTATGTACCTTGAGTGCATCTGCATTTAACTTTTTTCTTTTTTAATAAAAAAATACTTTGGATTAGCCATTTTTACACTGTTTCTTCAAAAATAATAATAAAGTTGAATTGCTAACGATAACAAATTTCTTCTTCCTGGTGCATTTCATTTGAATATAAGATGACACAATCAGGCTCGTTACATAAACTTTAATTCTATTAAAGGAATATGGAATTTTAGTAATTAAGATTTAAATTCTAGTGATATCAAATTGATTTCTAGTGAATTACAATTTTAGTTTACTGAATTCGTAAAAAGCAAGATAAATTCCGAGACCTATATTTAAAGTCACTAATCTCTATTATTTTAAGAGATATTCTATTGGAGTTCTTGATATACATGGCTCAAATTTATACAATAATTTTTTTATGATTCAGAAAAAAATATCAAGATGCACTGTATTTTTTTTTTAAAGTTAATGTTTTTAAACCAATTATGGAAAACGGCCACTGGGCGTTTAAACCGTCCACACCTACTGATTTTTTAAAAATTGAAAGTAATAAGGATAGAGGAGAAAATATTAACTTTACTATTATTTTCTCTCAGGACAATTGTAGATAATTATTACAATTACAATGCTGCGTTATAGCAAGGGACCGCTACCCTTATCTGGCATATTATATATAGAGGGAGAATTTCGTATTTTTTAAGAATTTGAATCTTATTTATAGGTATTGTAGCAGTATTCAGAATCATTTGTATAAAAACATTTTATTGAATAATTTTTAAGCCTATTTGTATCTATTCCTGTCCCAAAATGAGAAATGAGCAACAAAGAAAAAAGCTCTCGAATTGGATTAGTAGAAAGATTTAGTAAATTGATAGAGGAATAACACTTATTGCTAATATATGTAACTAAAAAAAGGTTATAGAAATAAGAAACGTTAAAAATACAACAGATTCATAAAAGAACTCGATTGTGGATGATTTTTAATTTTATTGAAATAATAAGAAGGACATATTATGAAAATTCTCAATAAGCTAAGTGACATGATTCTAAATGTTTCAACTTAAAAGTACAATTACCTTTAGAAGAAGTAAAAATTTGTTTGATTTTAAATGATAAGGTTTTCTTCTTCCATCAATCTAGGAAATGACTTGTTTAATACTATTTCTCTGATTAATAAATGTCTTAATAAAAGTTAAGTGCTGGCTAAAATTTAAGAAATAGTTCATTTGATGATGAATAATGATGATTTAATGATTTTCTTAAATCAAAAAAGGTTTTTTTAATGTACTCTTGAATTCATAATTCTAAAAATTTTATTAATTATTTGTGAAATTTTACTGATCCAATTAGAGAAAAGTGAGCCAGTAAAGATTAATAGAAAATTACTAATTTGATTAGATCCCCTGAAATCTGTTGAAACTCTTCAAAATCACTGAAAATCTTTCAAATATTTTGAAATCTCTGGAAATCTTTTGAAATTCCGTTTAAAGTGAAAATAATTGATATCTTGTCGACAGATTGAGTAAGAAATATCAAATCTTACTTCTCCAATTTTTCGGAATGACTTGACACAGTCTTTATTTAATACTCCTTAA
Source organism: Amphibolips quercusostensackenii (assembly GCA_032357855.1). Lineage (NCBI taxonomy): Eukaryota > Metazoa > Arthropoda > Insecta > Hymenoptera > Cynipidae > Amphibolips > Amphibolips quercusostensackenii. Next base: position 1,926 of record JAUELO010006039.1, read on the forward strand.
ATTTAAATTAATGAAAAAATATTACTAGTGAAATTTCACTTATCCATTTAGTGCAAAGTGAGCTACTAAATAATAGTAGAAAATTACTAATTCTGTTAATTAAAATATTTAGTAATCCGATAATTTGTTATGTATAGCTTTGCATATTAATTGAAAAAGGTTATATAAATGCAAAAAATAAAAATATTAAAAAGTTCAATAAAATAACTCTATTGTGAAACTTGTTAATATGCCTATTCACGCATGATATTAGGTCATACTACAGCACCTCCACCAACAAAAGATCTTGCTTCAGAAATTAAAAACAAGAATTATTTACACATTTTATCTATTTCATCTTACTCAACTCGCTTGAAAAATAATTCCTGTAATGCTTGTGTAATCACAGAAACAGAAGTAAATTCGATAAAACACAATATCAAGCACCTGACATATGTCACGTATGCCACCAATGGCAAGCATTTGACAATTTTAGATGAGATTTACAAAAATAAAAAAATTTTTAAACAGCTTTAAATTTTTTCAAAATTAAGGGGGACCCAAGAGAAAATGATAATATAAACTGAAAGATCATCATTTTTTTTTAAGTTCCATGCATATCGCCTCAAATTTGTTCGAATCCAAAAAAAAATTAATGCGTTTTTTTCTTCTTGACAAAAATTATATTTGGAGTTCGGCAAGCTCATAAGAAAAAAAATACATTTCTGTAAACATCAGTCCCTTAAGTCTGTTTCATATGTTCCTAAAAAAACCTCATAAGTAAAAAATTTGGTTTTGAGAGTTTTTTGGTAATAATTATGATTTTTGTGCTTTTTAAAATACAAATTGCTTATAATACGTACAGTTTAACTTTATATTGATAAGCAAATCTTTAAATAAATTGTTTAAACAATTTAGTGCGGTAACATTTTGATGCAAGTAAACAAAAATTACTGTTTGAAAAATTTATTTTTTTTTAATTATATTCTCTTTGGATAATGCTAGAAAGTTGCGGTTTTTCTGAAGTATTCCATTTTTTGTCCACTTTTCACTTTGTAAGATAATAATTAATGCAAGTAAACAAGTGTAAGGCTGTCACTATGCAAACCTCACAAAATTAGTCTTAAGGTAGAATGTGCATCGCTTGCACCTCACAGCCACCACCTAATATTTGGTGACGTTTAGCATCGTTCATCGATGCCTGGCTGGGCATTAATACTTGAAATATCGTAGTGGAAAGTCTGTTCTACGGCCATACTTCCAAAGATACAATAAACAAGTTTTAGTCACAAGTAGTATTTATACTTTAGTTCTACTTCCCCGTCACGATACTCTTATAGGCGAAAATATCAAGCAAAAATTAAATGTATGAAAGCATAATAATTTTGAATGACTTTTAAACTAAGCGCTCATTATAGTAAATTTATCTTATTTAAAGAAAAAATGATTAACCAGTACATCTTTATTCTGCTTAATAACTTTAAGGATTGCTGAAAAATTTCGTTAACGAAAAATCTCTATATTCCTTCTTACAGGACCAAAGAAAAATTCCTCATCTCAATCATCATCAACGAAACGCCGTCCATCAGGTAACTTAAAACATAGTCACAAGTATAAAAAAGAATTATGATTTTTAACTGATTATTAAACATAATAATACTATTAATAATATATATTCATACTATCAATTTAATACTATTAAATCTAAAGTAATTTGCACCTATTTGAAAACCTTAAAATGATGTTAATATTATTATGAATACGGATTATTCCACAAGAGATTGTCTGATCGGTGATGCGATCTATTATTCAAAGAAAGATTTAGTGAGATCTCTGAACTTTATATTATTGTTAATCTATTCTAGTAATTTTTAAGTGCAAAATGTGATTAAATATATTTTGTGCGACCTATAAATCAATTATTTTTATTTAAATAAAAAAAAAACTGAGCGTTTCCTGAAATCTGGCAAATCTTTATAGCCAGTACTGGCGCAGTAGTATCCGACAGTATTCAGCTAGTTCTGGCCACCAGCATTGGTGCAGTACTGGCAAGCATCACAAAACATAGTTATCATGCCCAGATCTTGACAACACTGCGCCAATGCTAAAATACAGTACTGCGTCAGTTGTCAGTTTCCTATTGGGTGGATGATCTTAGGATTCAACTTTTCTATTTATATGACAAGATATCTCATTCTTTTTACAAAAATCGTTTTCAAACATTGGCAAGATTTAAAAAAATTGACGCATGCACAACAACACAAAATGTGTTAAAAATAATGCTTTTAATGTCAATACTTTAATAATAGTACTAGTGTAAGAATAAGTAAAAGTGCACTCAATAACAAGTTTACAATTATTTATAATTAATTTCTACGTGTTTAAACAATTTTTTTTTTCTTTAAATATTTTTTTCTCAGTATATCGTAGAAAGCTACTACTTTTTAAGATAAATGATATAGTTCATGAATGTCAAAGTAATATTTTTGTTTAACATATTGTGCAGCTGTTTAATCAATTTCTATTTGTATAACATTTCTTTTTAACCAAATCGTAAAAAATTATCATTTTCTGAAACTAGTAAGACAATTAGCGAATGTGAAGAGTAATATTATTTGTTCAGTATATTTGCTAATTAGTCCAATAATTTTAATTTGCTTAAACAATATTTCACATCTGTAAATCGTAAAAAGTTACTATTATCTGAAATTGATAAGGCAGTTAATTAATTCCAAAAGTGATATTTTTTGTAAGAAACAGTTTCAAAATATTTAAACAAATAATGCCACTTGCTTCTTCTTATATCAACGATGTTGGAAAGATGCTAGTTTTTTCAAACCTCTTAGACTATGTCGCTTTTTAATCAGTATTTTCTAAGCTCATCAAAATTGATCCGAAAATAATTATCCATAATTTCATTTTTGTTAAATCTTTTTTCGTTTAAAAAAAATTATTATTGTTAAAAAAATTAGGATATAAGTTCTGCAATAAGGAAATACTTGAATAATAAGCGACATAGTGTAAGAGATTCGAAAAAACTAGAATTTTCTCCACCTTTCCAAAGAACAGCTGAAAGTGAATAAATAATAATTGTTCAAATAATTGCAAACTGTCTTTAAGAAAAATTCTGCTCTAAAAATTCATTGAAGGCGTCATTAATTTCAGAAAACAGTGCTGCCCGATAGGGAGCCCGGAATGCGCAGACACGATTTCTTGCGCGTTAATTTATTAATTAATGTCAAGAAAATAATAACTTTTCAACATTCAGAGCGGAAAATATTTTTTAGGCATAAGAAAATATTCAAAATTTTTACAAAATATGTTAAAAATGAAACGCTACTTTTGATATTTATTAACTGTAACATTTATCCCAACAAATAATAAGTTTTCATGATATGCAGGAGGAAAAACCTTATTTATTCAAATAATAATTGTTTAAAAAAATCAGTTGCAAGATGCAGATGCAATTTTCTGTAACTTCAGCCCTGAACGTCTATATTAAACTAAAAATTAAATATGATAGATTGTATTTTTCATATGATTGATGAAATAATATAAAAATATCTATAAACTTTCAATCCTTTTGAGAATGCATAATTTAATTTAATTTTTAATACTTTTATAGACGAAAATATTTTTGATCCTGATTAAAGGATAGGTTATCAACAAGTGCATCTTTATTTCGATTATTAAGTTTGAGTTTCATTGAAAAATTTCGTTAACAAAAATCCCTATATTTTTTTTTTACAGAATCAACACCACAACCTCCAACACAATCTGGATCACCACCAACGGCACAGCGACCACAAGGTAATTTAAAAACATGATCACACGTAAAAAAAATAATTCTAATTTCAAACTGCTAAATCTTACTTCTATTAAATATGAAGTAATATACATCTATTTAAAAATCTTTAAATGCTGGCAATATTATTATAAAAAGGGTCATTATACAATATATCGTTTGATACGTGTTGCGATCTATTTTTCAAACAAAAATTTAACGAGGGTTCTAGCTGTTCTTGGTACTAAATTTCCCTAGTTACATCACAAGACATCTTATTCTTTCTACAAAAATCATTTCCGAACAATAATAAGACATAAGAATAGTGGCCCATGTAGAACAGCACAAAATATTTTTAAAATAATGCTTTTAATGTCAATATTTTAATCATAGAACTATATTGCATTAAAACGTAAACGAATAAACGTGCACACAACTAGTGAAAATTTTCCAAGTATTTTGTAACCAATTTTTAATTGTTCAAACTACTATTATTTGCTAAAAAATTTTTTCCGGTATATCGTAGGAAACTACTACTTCTCCAAATGAATGATATAGTTGATGAATCCCAAAGATTATTTTTCATTTACCATATTTTGCAATAGCTTAAACAATTTCGATTTGTATAATATTTTTTTACTGAATTGTAAAAGGTAAGCATTTTGTAGAAGTAATGAAACAATTAATGAATGTGAAGAGAAGTATTTTTTGGTTCAGCATATTTGGTAATTATTTGAAAAACTTTAATTTGTTTAAACAATTCTTCACTCTTGTAAATCGTGAATATTTACTGTTTTCAGAAATTAATAACATAGTTAAATTATGCTAATAGTGATATTTTTTGTGAAAGACAGTTTGCAATTATTTGAACAATTAATATCACTTGCTCCTTTTCATATTAAAGATGCTGCAGAAAATTCTAGTGTTTTTTAAATCTCTTACACTATTTCGCTTATTAATCTTTCTAATCCTATCTCCATCAATCTGAAAAATTAACTATTCATAACGCAAATGAAAAAATGTTTTCAAAAATGATTATTCTTTAAAAATGTAGGGTACATATTCTGCAATAAGAAAATACTAAGTAATAATCTAAATAGTGAAAGAAATTTAAAAAATACTAGATTTTCGCCACCTTTTCTATAAAAAGGCGGAGATAAATAATTATTATTTGTTTAAATAATTGCAAACTGTCTCTTACAAAAATACCACTCTGAAAATTTATTAAATTCCTTATTAATTTCAGAAAATATTAACTTTTCAAGATTTAAAGGGCAAAGAAGTCGATTAAAGAAATGCAACCAATTTTAATAATTGCAGACTGTCTTTCGCAAAAAATGTCCTTCTGAGCATTAATTAACTGCGTTATTATTTTTAGAAAGTAGTAGATTTTCAAGATTTGCATGTAAAAAAATTTGATAAACAAATAGAATTTTTCAAAATAATTACCAAATATTGTAAACAAGAGACACTTCTTTTGAATTCATTAACTGTATCATTTATCCTGACAAATTAAAAGTTTTCATGATATACAAGAGGAGAAAAAATGTTTGAACAATTCATAATAAGTTTAAAAAAAAATTGAAAACATGCCACTGATAAAATAAAAACAATTCACCCTGAACCTTTTTTAGAAAAATAGTGTCTTTAGCATGAATTTTACATAACACTGCAAAAAGTTGATAACAAGTACTTCTTTTTTCATTTTTTTTAAAACGTTTTTTTTACATTGCAAACTCCATATTGATTTCAAAAGCCCAGTGGAATAACTTAATATTACCCGGTTAAAAAAAAACGGGATTTCTCTTTCCGCAAAACAAACAAATTGGAATCGCTCAACGAAAATAGAAAGTCGAATTCTTACAGGCATAATTTGGACAGCCCAATTGCAGCCCATTATGAAGTGTTTTAAAAATAATGCTTTCAATACACATACCAAAACAATACAACATTTTTAATTACATTAAAAAATTTTATTTTTATTTAGTGAAGAAATATTTGGATTTTAATATTGTTTTCAATATTGAAAGTCGGTTTAAACAAGTGCTTTAAAATATTAAATTTTTGGGTTTTAAACTATAAATTACTGACTCACAACTATTTATTGAGTATCAAATTCAATATTTGAGCAAAGATATATGCCTATTATTAATAATTAATTTTCTGATTTAAAAAAATTACGCACTTTCAGATGCAAAACTGAATACTGAAAATTAAACCTTTGCTTAAAGTCGCCTTTTTCTTCTGCGAATATCTCCTTAGATGTAAAACAAAAAATCTGTAACTTTTTGGAAATGTCAAATCTTATCCACTAGACAGGGAGGTGGTGACGTTTTTGCCAAGTGGAAGTATAATTCCTTGTAAGTAGCTAATACAGACAAAAAATCATTTTTCTGTAGAAAATCATAAATGCTAGATTTTTTGTCTGCTGCGTTTGGACACCTGAGGTAGGTGGAAAATTAAAATTTTCAAGTGATAGTATAAAAGTCAATGTTCATTTCAGATCAAATATTGATATCCCAAGTTCGTTCTTACTTAATCGCCAACCAAACAGCACATAGCTAACCCACTTCCGAATTTTGGTCTGTTGTTTTACGAATGCTACATATGAATACTATTCTTTATGGCATAAAAAGCTTAACCTTATACTCTAGCTTAAAAATATATGTTTTTGATTAATAATTATTGAGTCTGTCTGTGTGTTGGACATGTTTTATTATTGGTCTAGCGATTAAGTATTAATAAATTTGGGATAACTATATTTGATCTAAGATAATAATTGACTCTTCTTCTTATACTGACACTGTAAAATTTCAATTTTTCACTTGCCACAGGTGTCAAAACGCACCGGTCATAGTGTATAGTATCTTTAGCTTTCTTATGAAGGGTGATTTTTAAGATGCATAAATCAGTAACTAGGACTTATAATCCCACTTGAAAAAGAAAGTAAAAAAAATAAAAAATAGAGCAATTTTATTTTATAGGCAAATTTTACTCTATGTATTCTCGAATGACTCATACTTTTCCAGTAACTTCATAAACAGTCGAAACGAAATATTACGAACAAAAGTAGAAAAATGTGTACTTTCAAAAAAATTACGATGCACTGTATGAGATCATGTAGTTAGAGGGTTTTGTTTTTCTTTTTTTCTAGTTAAAGGTCTTTTATTTTGTATGACGAGAAATTTTGCAAATGCAAGAGAAATAAAATTTTTTAGCACTGACTTGTATTACGGAATTTTCTGTAACATTAGTCCTGAATGAGCTGGAAAAGGGGTTATAGTCTTACGCGAAATTCCGTAGCGGTAGGCAGCTGAAAATTGTTTATTAGAAACTCAATTGTCACTATATTGTTATAAATAATATAACTTATGAAACAGGGAGTTTGTCAAATCGTAAATATATCAATATCTCGAATTTCGTAAACAAAAGTAGTGACCGGTTTTCTTGTTTTCACGTTATTGAATTGAATTTCTTATTTGTATAGAAAACTATATGAAAAATACCTTAACACTAGCAATGTTTTGTAAATGCACATTTAAATTAAATTTGAATATTTTTAAAGCTGAAAATTTAAGGCAAAAATCAAATTTATAAAGCAAATTCTAAATAATTTTCAAAATAAACGCGTACATATTATAGAAAGTTTAATTTATAATGTGGTGAAATTTGACAAACAGGTACAATTTTTGGAGAATGAAAGTGTTTATATTTTTTATCTTATTTGAAAAAAAGGAATTATCGAATGCATCGTTATTTCAAACATGAACTTTAGGGTACGTTGAAAAATTTCTTTAAAAAAAAATCTGAATATTTTTTCTTATAGAGCCAGTAAATCTATCACCACCCCGACGACCATCACCGCCACGGCCTACACTAGGTAACGTAAAAACTGAAATACATTCTGAAAAAAAAGTAAGAGAATTTTCCCAAAACGTCTATGTTTTCCCTACATAAACTGCATCATAGACATATCCAGATGTCTTCGAAGAAGTAGTTTTTACTTAAAATAAAGGGAAATGGAAGCGTCATATTATTATTAGCCGAAATTGCACAAATTATTTTTATATTGAGTCAAATCTGCAAGCTGTCCCAAATAGGGTCATCGAAAATCTCTAAGCTGTCTCGATTCCTCAACACATTTCTTAATTTACTTTTAAAAATTTTCTAAATTATTTTAATCCGATGACTTGTTTTCTTAATGACACTAAATTTGAGAGGAAAATTAGTACAATATTTTGCCTTGTTTTGCAGCATTTTAATTACTAGAAATTATAAAAATACAAGGCTACAAGTTTCCCAAGTTATATTTAGAAAAAGAGGTTGACAGTTTTCTCAATAAAACTAAAAAGTATGAAACTGATGATCGACTGCAGCTTCACGAAAAAAATGGATCCCTAAAAAAGTCACGAACTAGTAGCTAGGTCCCGGATACGAGAAAAATTTCTTGGATATTGATGTATTTTCATAAATAATCTACAAACTTTGAGAAAGATTTGAAAAAATAGATGGACAAATTCTAAAACGGTTAATCACTTTTTGTTTCCATCGATAATGACAAAAATAATATGAATAATTAGGAAAAACTTCTCAGAGAACTCACAAGCTGGCCCGACAACACGCACGACGTGCGGGCCCTTTCCTTGCAAACGCGCTTGCACGTGGTGCTAGGGAGAACGTGTATGTGTAGTTCAAGTTTATCCGATGAGTGGCTGGAAGTTTGATTGTTTGGCCTCCAAGGCTGCGCGTGTTCACAAACTGTCGATTTATGTTTAGAATCTGGTAGGGAAAAAAACGTAGTGCTCTAGCGAGCATTAGGTGGCAGACGAAGGGAATACAGTCCAATTAATTTTTTTTTTCAACAGTATATTTTTTCAAAAAGACTACCCGTATAGGTTTTTTAAAAATGAAATGATGAGAACCTTGCAAAATGGCGTTAACAAAATTGCGCTTTGAGTGCAATTCTGTTTTATAACATACAATCATATGTGAATTTTATAGTTATAAAGGGATTTAAATTTACTTAGTCTCATATTGTTCTGTAAACTTGTACGCAACTCAGCAAATTAAACAAACTATTGATATCTTGTTTAATTATGCATGGAAAAATGAAAAATAATTCTTTTTTTTTAATTCTTGATCAGCTTTTATATCGTTAGATAAACATATTTCTATATTAAATCTGAAAAAAATTTCACGTGAAGGTTTAAGATTATTAAATTGACATCAAAATTAGCCTTATTTAAACTCATTTACTGCTAAATTACCTCTAGCAGCATTAGAAAACCACGAAACAGCGCCGGTGAATGAATTGTAAAAATTTGCATACCTATCTTTTTTAAGAGTGTTATAATGCAACTTATGCATTTATAAGACAATTTTAATTTAATTTGTCTCCGATTGCTCGTAAATCTTGTGTGAAGTTAGGAAAGTTATTAAGTTGTTTAAATTCTGGTAAATTCGAAGTAAGAGAAAGAAAAGTAAAATTTGTTTCTTTTAAATTCACAATCAGCTTGTATTTTGTTAAATAAATATTTTTATACGGAAAGTATAAAAAGATTCTTAAAACTAATTATAAATAGCATCAAATTTGAAATAAAATGCGCTCTTTTTGTTTTAATATAAAACAAAATTCCTTGAAACCCTCAATAGCAATCCCTTAAGGGCATTATTGAAACCCTTGAGGGCCCTTTCCTGAAAAAATTGCGCGACTTTAGGTATTCTCTCACTGAACAGAGTATAGTTTGTTTAATTTTTTAAGTTGCGTACAAGTTTAAAGAACAATTTGAGATTAAGTAAATTAAAATCGCTCCATAAATATACAAGTTACATGTAACTGTGTATTAAAAAGCAGGGCCACTGCAGTCACCATGTTAATGAAGCCATTTTGAAAGGTTCCCATTATTTGATTTTTTAAAATTGTAGATGAAGAGTCTTTTTAAAACTTATACTTAAAAAAAAATTAATTGTCCAGTAGTCTCTCCGTCTGCTACTACTTTAGTTTCTGGGTGTCTCTTTTGTGTACGTTTT